>VKON01003540.1:0-15199 GCA_009741485.1 Malurus cyaneus samueli | reverse complement strand
ACAGGATGAGATAGAAGAGGATGGGAAAGAAGAGGATGTGACTACAGCAGTGTAACATGTACCTCGCAATGACCATGAAGAAGAAACATAGTAAAAAGCAAGAACAAAGAGCAATTGAAGAACAAAAGATTGATGGAAGAAAGAGCAAAATGCTGAAAACGCTGATTTAAAACTGCAAGGCATACAAAAGCATGCTTTCGCAAATATGCCAATCATGTGTTGAAATATAATAGATAGACTGCTAAATTAACCAATGAATAACTGCTAATCATATAGAGAGGCTGGCTTATGAAAGTAGACAAAAAAGAGCTTGTATTAAAAATAAATGGATCATGCTCATCATATTGGTGTCTGTGTGACCTGTTATTCCCCGTCAACCCAACAACATGTCCCAAGGGAGAAAATGTATTTATTGAGGGGTCTTCAAGGGCAGTAGAAAGGAAATGGGTCACAGGATATGCTGCTATGAAGGGAAGGGAATGGAATCAGAGGAAGGGGGGAGGTTACAGGGTCAGCTCAGACAGCAGAGCTGTGTGCGCTTGTGAGAGCCTGGGAATTATTTGGGGAAAATAGTGAACATTTTTACTGATTCTAAGAACACATGTGGGGTGGTCCATGGGTTTGGAAAACTGTGGGAGGAAAGAGCTTTGTTTACCTGCAGGGGAAATGTTTGCTCATGAGAGCTGAATTACTCACCTGTGAATTCACCACAAGGGGTGGCAATAATCCACATTAGGGGACACCAGGCAGGGTGCTCAGGGGAGGCAGCAGATCATGGACTGGCACAGGAAGAGGCTCGGAAAGCAGCACTTTTGCCAGAGGTCTCCAAGGTCTTCCCTTGGTCCCAGTGGCTCAACTGCTGCCAGACAAACTGTCTTTTCCACCAGAGGAGTTGGAGATCATTAAAGAGTGGGGCAGAGGAAAGAAGTGAAAATTGCTTCACAAAGGATGTTAAACAATGGATACCAAAAGCTTTGGCCCTACAAATACTAAAGCAACTCCATGAAAGGAGTCATTGAGGCTCTCCATGACTGGCAGAAGCCCTCCTCAAGATGTCCTGCCTGGGGTCTTTTGTTCTGGCAAAACGAGCTGTCAAAGGTTGCTTGATTTGTGCCACAGGCAATAAACAGGGAGAAAGAAACTTACCAGGGAGGGAGGCCTTGGCCAATGACCAGGTTAGAAAAGAAATTGTCCAGGGGAGGGAGGCCTTGGTGCTGCACACCTTCCAAAATGCCAGGTGGATTTTACTGAAATTCCCCAAGTGGCAAGGTTAAATATCTTTCTGTAATACATTCAGGCTAACAGAGATGGCAGCTTTTCCTACTGATTATGCAAAAACTGCATCAGTATATTAGGTATTTTAGAACAAATAATCTGAGATTGGATTGTGACCAGAGCAAGATGGACTAGGGGCAGGCTTTAGAAAAAGTGGGACCTCCAAACCTGCACCCAGCTTCGGTTGGCAGAAAGAATGGAATAAAAACACCTTTTGAAGTGGAGGAAAACTAGATGCTGGGTACGGCTTTTGCACTCGCTTGCAAGAAGGACCAGATCCAGGGAGATACTCATTATCTCCTGAATAGACAGTTTGTCATTCCTATCTGTTATTCTTTCGCCACTGAATGGGTGGTAGAATAATATTGATATTTTAAGACAATCTGTGTCAGAAATTCTGTCTCTTGTGTATCTCTTGGCAGGAGCTTGGCTGGCACAGATCCTGTCTTGAACTCTTGTGTTCACAGCATCCAACGAGGACTGGGACTCCTGCTGTCCCCACCGACACCTCCCAGGTCCCAATTCCATTTCAGCGTCCCCATTGTCCCTGTTCCTGTTGTCCCCGCTGTACCCACAATCTCCATCACTGACCCCATTGTTCCCATCTGTGTCCCTGTCCCTGACTTCCCCCATCCCCATCCTGTCAATCCCCGATTCCCCTTTCCAGTGTCCCCATTCCTTGCTCCAGGTCCCATCCCTATTGCCATCCACCCACACTCTCCAGTCCCAATTCTCAGTTCCAGGCGTCCCTGTTCTTCCCAGTCCCACTGCCCACCATCCAGTGTCCCCCTGTCTCCCCATCCCTGTGTCTCCCATTTTCGCCCTGTCCTTTGTCCCTGTTGTCCCCGGTGTCCCTGGTCTCCCACCTATACCTCCCATGTCCCCATCCCATTCCAGCATCCCCACTGTCCCCATTTTTCCCTTCCCATTCCCGCTGGGCAGGTACTGGGTTGGTATTGGCAGTGATCTCCGAGCAGCTGTGCGACGTTCCCGTTCGCAGCCAGGGCTGTGCTCTTCCTGCTGCCGTTGGCTCGCCGCACTTCACGTCCTGGATGCGGCCTCGAAGGGTTCGGCCTTGGGTTGGGACAGTGACACACTTCACCCCTGAATCCCCCCCCTGGGATGTGCCTCACAAAAATCTGAAAAAACAGGATTTTGGGAAAAAATGTAATTTTGGGGGGAAAGAAAGGAATCTTGGGAAAAAAGAATTGGGAAAAAAAAAACAGGAATCTGGGGGGAAATGGGGATTAAGGGAAAATTGGGTTTTTCTTTGAGGAAAACTGTGGTTTGTAGATGGAAATGGTGGAGTTCCTAGGGGAGGTGAATTTGGGAAAATGAGTTTGGGGAAAACGATTTAGAAAAAGTGTAAAATGGATTAAGATTGGAAAGAAAAAGTGTTTGAAAAAAAGAAATTTTGGGGTAAATAGTTTGAGGAAAGGGCTGGTTCTGAGGAAAATGATTTTGGAGGAAAAACGGATTTTGGAAAAATTGGTAAAATGGGGTTTAAGAAGGGGAGAGAAAAAATGGATTTAGGAAAAAAATTGGTGTTGGAGGAAAAAATAGTTTGTTAGGGGGAAAGAGCCATGAGCTCCTAAGGGGACAAAGAGTGAGGGGGCAGAAGTACAGTTGCTTGGGCAAAACAGGGATTTTGGGGAAAAATGAAAAAAAAAAAAAAAAACAGAATTTTGGTTTTTCCGGAAAAAAGGATTGTAGGTAAAAATGGGTTTTAGAAGGAAAATGGGGGGGGGGGGGGGAAAGATCCAAGCTGCTGGGAGACCATGAGAATTTGAGAGGAAAATATGGGTATTTGGGGGGAAAAAGTTGGAATTGAGAGAAAAAGAGGTTTTGGGGAAAACTGATTTTGAGAAATGGGGAAAATTGGAATAAGGAGGAAATGGGATTGGGGTTAAAAAAAGGATTTGAAAAGTGGGAAGTTAGGAAAATGGAATTTTTGGGAAAAAGGAATTTGTGGGAAAGTGGAGAAATGGAATTAGAGAAGGATTGGAAAACCAGTTGTTTTGGGAAAAAAGAATTAGGAAGAATAGAATTCTTGGGAAACAAGGATTTTGGGGAAAAAGTTGGAATTAGAGAAGAAAATACAGGATTTTTTTTGGGGGAAAAGGGATTTTTAGGGTAAAAAATGGTTTTTTTGGGGGGAAAGGGACCCAGCCTACCCCGCCCACCTTCAGACAGGGTGTCGGGGTTCTGGGATACGGAAGGTGACTATCAAAAGCCATTGGCCCGAGGTCAGGGCTCCCGGTCCCCCAATGTCCCCACTGAGTTCCTGATCACGGTATCCCAGTCTTCCGTCGGCGGCGCATTGGTCAGGAATCGTGAGCCGATAGCACACCTGGGCCGAAGGGGAAGATTGGACATGCATGGAAATGGATCAGCTGACTGTGGTACCTGGGATGTGCCTGCTTACGTTGTACGGTACAGGACGGCCGGGCGCCGGAGTATGGATTCGTCTGGACGACTGTAGCTCCTAGAAGAGCACCAGGGCACAGCCAGCGGAGACCTGGATTGGCATTGGGACACTGCTGTCATCCATTCCCTGTTCCTGTGTTTCCCATGCCCTCTGTTGTGCATCCCATCACACTCTGCTGTCCTACCCTATTGCATATGTACCATCCTCTTTGTGTCCCATCCCCATTCTGGTGTCCTGTCCTGTTCTTGCATGTGTCCCTAATTCCATCTGATGTCCCATCGCCATCCTTGAGTGTCCGCCATTCATTCGCTGCGTTTCCCGAATGTCCGATATTTCTTGATTCGCTATCCACATCCTGATTCCACTGTTCTCGAGTTTCGCGCTCTGTTCCAGACGTCCACGTGTACACTCATCCTCGCCAGCAACGTCACCGTTCTATGATCCGATGGCCCATTTGGTGCAGTTCCCTCTTAACTGTGTGTCCATTGCCATCTCAGTGCCTCATCTTACTACTGACTTCCTATTCCTGGTCCCTGTCCCATTCAATGGTCTTCATCCCTGATCCTGTCCCCATTCCCTGTTCCCATTCCCTTGTCCCCATTCTCTGGCTCCACTGTCCCATCCCCGATCCCCTGCCCTCTGTACGAGGGTGAACAAGTCCAGCTCCAGCTCATCCTCTCCTTCAGCTCAGCTCCTGGGCCAGGTGGCAGCCGTGCCGTTCCGCCTCCTCCTTCCTCCTCCTCCTCCTCCTCAGCCCCAAAGATTCTGGAGGGAGGGTGATGTTGCTGTGCACTCCGTACTTACAACTGAGCCTCGAGGCCTGGGGCGCCACTCACTCAGCATTTCACTGAAGGGCTGGTGCCGCCACAGGGCATAATTGGGTTGCGTACAACCCATACATTTCATCCCATGGGTTGATGCGCTTCGCAGCACATTACCATATGCCATTCCATCCACCTCTTTAGTTCCATCCATCCCTATTGCAATTCCACTCCCACACTCTCCCCTTCCGCACCATACCATCCTTCCCATCCTCAGTCCTGACCTCTTCATCATCCATTCCCTCCCGTCCCTCTGTTCCCTCCCATCCCATTCCCCTGGTCCTATCCACTCTGACCTCATCCCAGCTGTTCCCTGTTGATCCCAAATCAATCCATCTCGTCCCTTCCCCACCTCCAGTCCACCTGTTCCTTCACCACCATCCACTTTATCCCATCCGTCTCTTCCCATCCTCACCATTCCCATCTCCACCATTCCCATCTCCACCTTCTGTTTTCTACCCTCCATCCCATCCATCCCTGGGTCCTCCTTCCACCACCATCGTAATCTCCATCTGCATCCCATTCCGTCCTCATGCCCCACCCCCCCATCCCACCCACCCCGTGCCTGTCCTCTCGTCCAATCCCTGTCCCAGTGCCATCCTCTGTCCCATTTGACAATTCCCTTAATCCTGCATTGCCCTTCACCTGCTGGCACTCCTGGAACCAGTCCGAGGTCCTGTGGCACCAGGGGAGAGGCCTCAGGTCAGGGTCCGATGAGCGCCGTTTCAACAGGGACAGCCCGCTGCACCTGGAGAACAGCACGCTGGGGGGACAGGGGACACAGGGACATTGGGTCACTGGGACATTGGGCGACACTAACTCAGGGACACACGACATCACGTGACATCGGGCTACGCTGTCACCCACTTGGCGGCTTCGGCAGCTACCACCATCCTGATGGCTCCAGCAGTGACTCTGTCCCCTCTGCCAATGGCATCCAGAACCTTCCTGGTGACGAACGGTCCCAGTGTCTCCCCTGGGTGTCACTGGGACCGTGTCACCATGACAGTGACCACTGACATAGGGGACCCTGACTGCGAAGGGGTGGGACCCCTGGGTGACCTGGAGACTGTGTCATCGTAGCTGTGACCGCTGACATGGGGGACCCTGATTTGGGATCAAATTTTGGGGAGGCAGGACATGATTTGGGCAGGAGAAAATTTAGAGGGGTCAGGACCCAATTTTGGCATTTTAGCACCCAATTTTGGGGTTTCAGTTCCAAATTTTGGGGTTTTAGTGTCCAATTTTGGGGTTTGACACCCAATTTAGGAGATCAATACCGACTTTTGGACCTATTTTTGCAGGGTCCAGACCCAGTTTGGATGGTCAACACACAATCTGGATGGTCAGCACCCAATTTTTGCAGGCTCCAGACCCAATTTGTATGGTCAGCACCTAATTTTGGGAGTCAAGTCCCAGTTTGGATGGTCAGCTCCCAATTCTTGCAGGTCAGTGCTCAACTGAGGGGTCAACTCCCAATTTACAGGGGTCACCCCTCAATTTAAGGGTGGTCACCACTCAATTTTAGGGTGGTCATCACCCATTTAGGGGCTCAGCCCCCAATTTTTAGGGCCCAACACCCAATTTTGGGGGGGTTGGTTCCCAAATCAGGGGGAGGGTCCCAATTTGGGGCTGCAGACCCCAAATTTGGGGTGGCCAGCACCTGTCACCACGTGTCACCTACTGGTGGCTGCCAACACAAGGCAGAGGACGGCGGCTCCGAGGATGTGGCACTCCTCCCAGGTCAGCATCAGGACACGCCGGACGGCGCTGCAAACCTTGGGGACGTCACCGGCCATCTTGGGGACACCGCCGGGGGGTGGGGGTGCGGCCCAGACCAGCAGGGCCAGGGCGGTGGCCGCATGGGTGACCGCGAGCGAGGCGGGTGGGGCGGCCAACAGTGGCCCCGGGTGACCCCAGGAGGCTCCGGAACGTTCCAAAGGCTGCGGGGGTGACAACCGTGGTGGTGGTGGCCAAGGCGTGTCTGGAGGGACGTCGAGGGGACAGTGGCCATGTGGCCGCGGCCAGGACAGGCAGGTGCAGGCCGACCTCAAGCCACACCCCTGCCATGCCCAGCGGCGCCAGAATCGGCACCAGTGGCCCCAGTAATACCAGTACCACCACGGCGGCCACCAGCAGCACCCTGGGGACCAGGACAGCAGGGGCCAGCGCCATGGCAAGGAGCGGGACTGACCGCTGCTCCCCAGTCCACACCAGTGCTCCCAGCACATTCAGTGCTCCCCTATGGGTCCGGGCAAAGGATTCAGGCCTGAACTCACGTTAACGTAGAGGAGTGCGCAGTCCACCCCAGTGCTCCCAGCATCCAGCCTTAGCCCCATCACCCCAGTGCTCCCAGTTCAGCTTGGGGCGATCCCCAGTCCACACCAGTGCTCCCAGACCACACCAGTGCTCCCAGTCCACACCAGTGCTCCCAGTCCACACCAGTGCTCCCAGTCCACACCAGTGCTCCCAGTCCACACCAGTGCTCCCAGTCCACACCAGTGCTGGCAGTCCAGCCCAGTGCTCCCAGTCCACACCAGTGCTCCCAGTCCACACCAGTGCTCCCAGTCCAGCCTGTGAGCTCCCCAGTCTGCACCAGTGCTCCCAGTCCAGCTCGGCAGTACACCAGTGCTCCCAGTCCACACCAGTGCTCCCAGTACACACCAGTGCTCCCAGTCCACACCAGTGCTCCCAGTCCACACCAGTGCTCCCAGTCCACACCAGTGCTCCCAGTCCACACCAGTGCTCCCAGTCCACACCAGTGCTCCCAGACCACACCAGTGCTCCCAGTCCACACCAGTGCTCCCAGCCACACCAGTGCTCCCAGTCCACCCCAGTGCTCCCAGTCCATCACCCAGTGCTCCCAGTCCACCCCAGTGCTCCCAGTCCAGCTCTGTCAGCTCCCCAGTCCACCCCAGTGCTCCCAGTTCATCCCAGTGCTCCCAGTCCGTACCGTTTTCGGTTGCCCTTTCACCCTCTCCCCGCTCCCTCCCCTCCCGACGCCCCCTCCCTGTTGCGACCCGCTCCGGCTGGATCTGCCTGGCAACCGATGACGTTTTCCATCTCGACCAATCGCCCCAGCTGTGGCGGGGTTTCGCGGGGATTTCCACCGGCGCCGCCCCTCCCCCGCGCGCCGTTTTGGCTTTCCGGGAAAAGGCGGCGGCTGCCGGGAAGGGACCGGACAGGATCGGACAGCGCCGGACACACCGGGACCGGACAGTGCCGGACACACCGGGACCGGACAGCGCCGGACACACCGGGACCGGGTCGGACCGCACCGGGAGTAGTCCCAGGACCTACACGGACCCAGCAGGACCGCCGGTGTCCCTGTCACCGATGCTGCCCCCCGCCATTCGCCGGCTCCTGGCCCTGCTGGGTCCGGAGCGCGGCCGCTGGACGCTGGTGGGGGGGCTGATGTCCGCCTCGGCCCTCGGTACCGGGTGACCCCGACTGGGGGTGCGGGGGGCGGGACCCCTTTGAGGGGCTTCGAGATCCCCTTGGTAGGGGCGGGACCTGACTGGGGAGACAGGACTCGAGGGGAGGAATTGCAGGACAATTTGAGGAGTCAGGACCCAATTGAGGGGAGGGAGGACCCAATTTGGGGGTCAGAGCCCGATTATGGGGAGGCAGGACCCAATTTGTGGGGTCAGGACTCAATTTGGGCGTCAGGACCCAGTTTAGGTGTAGTGAGCACTCAATTTGGGGGTCATGACCCAATTTTGGTGCTCAACATCCAATTTTGGGAGCGATTAGGATCCCATTTTCAGACCTCAGCCCCCAGTTTGGGGGTCCCCACCCCGTTTTGGGGTGTCTGGGGCCCCCCAGGCTGACGCCGTGTCCCCACAGGCGAGGTGGCCGCCCCATACTTCACGGGCCGCGTCACCGAGCGGGTGACACAGGAGGATGCCGCAACGGCCGTGTGGCCCCTGGTGCTGGCGGGGCTGGGCAGGTGGTGACACCGGGGCCGGGGGGACACCCTGAGGTGGCGCTGACCCCGCTGACCCCGCTGTCCTCGCAGCGCCATGGCCGAGCTGGCCTGTGACAGCCGGCGCCGCGGCTCTAACCGGGCGCGGGAGCGGCTCCAGCGCGGCGCGGTGGCGCCGTGCTGCGGGGACATCCCCGGCCCGGGGGCGGCCTGGGGGACACGCGGGCGCGGTGGCGCGCGGGGTGGACCGGAGACGCTGAGGCGGCGCACGCGGCGCTGTGCGGACGCGCTGGTGCCGGGGCTGTGGGCGGTGACACGGGCTGTGGCGCTGCTGGCCGTGCTGGCCTGGCTGTCCCCGCGGCTGGCCCTGGTCACCGTCCTGGCACTGCCCTCCTGGTCTGGTCACGCGCCGTTGGGCGCATCCACAGGTACCAGTGGGCTCTTGGCACCTCCCTGTGTCACTTGTCACCTCCCTGTCCCCAGTGTCACCTCCTCGGGCCCCTTGTCACCTCTCTGCACCCTGAGTTCTCTCCAAGTCTTTACTGTCCCCGCCCTGTGCCCGTTGTCCCCTCCCCACGCCCACTGTCATCCCTGCTGTCCTCTGTCCATCCCTGTCTCTCCACCACCCATCCTCATGGTGACCCCACGGTGCCCCCACTGTGTCCCCAGGGTGCCCCTGTGGTCCCGGGTGACCCAGGGTGACCCCGGATGACCCCAGGATGCCCCTCGGCTGACCCCCTGGTCACCCCCTCTCCTCTGTGTCCCCAGGCTCTGGCCCAGCAGGTGCAGGCAGCTCAGGCCAGCACCACCGCAGTGGCTCTGGAGTCCCTGGGGGCTGTGGGGACTGTCCGGGCCTTCGGGCACGAGGCTGGTGTCACCGCGCGCGTCCAGCAGCGCCTCGACCAGGGACACCGGCTGGAGCGGGGGGAGGCGCTGGCCTACGCGGCTGGACTGTGGGCCAGCGGGGTATGGGGACACGGGGACACTGGGGACAGGGGGACTCTAGGGACACGGGGGATGGGGACATTGGGACACTCGGGACATGGGGTATGGGACATGGGGCAAGGGAACATGGGGCGTAGAATGGGGTGTGGGAACAGGGACACTGGGGATATGGAATGGGGGTGTGGGGACATGGGGACAAGGATAGGATGGGGGGGAGATGGGAGATGGGGGGACAGAATGGGGATGGGAATGGGGACATGGGCACTGGGGACAGGACATGGGGACATGGGGACACACAGAATGGGGATATTGGGGACACTGGGGACATGGGGACATGGGACATGGGGACATGGGGACACTGGGGACAAAACAGCTGGGGACACCAGGGGACACATGGGGACATGGGGACATGGGACATGCGGAGTGGAATGTGGTTGAGTGGCAGTGCGGGGACATGGGGACATGGTGGCGTGGGGCTGGGGGACACAGTGACATGAGGCTGGGCTGACACACTGTGTCCCCATGTCCCCAGTTCCCTGCACTGGCCCTGAAACTGGCACTTCTCCTCTTGGGGGGACACTTGGTGGCCACAGGGACTGTCACCCCTGGAGAGCTGGTGACCGTCCTCATGTGCCAGCTGCACTTCACCAGCGCCATGGAGGTAACAAATGTGTTCTCTGTGTGTCCCCAGTGTGTCCTCACCTGCCCCCAATGTGTCCCCTGCATGTCCCCAGTGTGTTCCCTATGTGTCCCCAGCCCGTCCTTCTCCTGTTCCCAGCCTGTCCCACCCATCCTTATTCATCACCATGTCCTTCCACTGTGTCCCAAGTGCTCCCAGTGATGTGCCCATGTCCTCCTGGCCACGTTCCCAGCCCTGTCCCCATCCCCTCCCGCTTGTGTCCCCTCTGTGTCCCCACATTCTGTCCCTTGTGTCCCCCTGTGTGCCCCTGCCATGTGCCCACAGGTCCCTGTGTCCCCATCCATGTCCCCAACCTCTCCCAGCCCATGTGGCTGTGCCCCTTTCTGTTCCCGTGTCCCCCAATGTCCCCCCATGTCCCCATCACCCCCATGTCCCCCCATGTCCCTGATAACCTCACTGTCCCCAGGCCCTGTCCCTGTACTTCCCGGCCCTGGCCAAGGCCGTTGGCTCCTCTGAGATGCTTCTGGAGCTGCTGGAGCAGGCCAAGACAGTGGCATCCGCAGGGCCACCATCACCTGCCACTCCTTGGGGACATGAGAGCACAGGCACTCGAGGGCTGTACCTCGACCATGTCTGGCTGACGTACCCTGGGCGCTCTGAGCCGGTCCTCAAGGTGACACACAGGACATGGGGAATGTGGGACATGGGGGACATGGAGGACATGGGGGACATGGGGTGAAGTGGACATAGGAACATTGGGCACATGGGAAGGAACATGGGGACATGGGGGGACATGGGGGACATGGGGGAATGTGGGACATAGGAGACATTGGGCACATGGGAAGGACATGGGACATGGGGACATGGGAAGGACAAAGGGATATCGGGTCATAGGAGGCCACAGGGGACAGGGGGCAGGGGCACAAGGGGACACTGAGGCTGCGAGACGGGAGACATGTGGGCCACGGGCAGGTGCCAGGTGCCATCCCCGTTCCTGCCACCAGGGAGTGTCCCTGTCGCTGCGACCCGGGGAGGTGGTGGCCGTGCTGGCGCCCCCTGGCGGCGGGAAGAGCTCCCTGGCAGCTGCCGCGCTGGGGCTCGCCCCCTGGCGGGCGGGGCGGTGCTGCTGGACGGGACCCCCCTGACCCCTCGTGCGGACCCTGCTCTGCGGCGACAGGTGACGTGCACAGCCACCCTCAGGCCACCACGGCCAACCCTGGGTCACTGTCCACCCCCTGCTGCTGTCCCTCTCTCACCAAACCTCTCTGGTGTGGGCAGCCCATTGTGCCCAATGTGTCCCCACGGCCACCCCTGGGTCTGCGTGTGGTCCTAAACAGGTCCCCACTGCCACTCCAAGGTCAGTCCTGTGCCCCAAATAGGTCCCTACTGCCACCCCATGGTCACCAGTGGGTGCCCCAGTGCCACCCCCAGGGCACCCTTTGTCACCTGGGTCCCCAGTTCCACTCCTGTGTCACCAGTGGGTGCCCCAGTACCATCCCATGGTCACCATTTGTCCTCTGTGCATCCTGACAGCCACGTGTACCATGTCATCTGATGTCCCCAGCACATCCCTGCTGCCACCCCGGGTCACTCCTGTGTCCCCAACAGTTCTCCACAGCTGTCCCAGCCTCACTGTGATTCTGCCACCACCCCTTGTCCCCGTCCCTGTTCCCACAGGTGGCCGGTGTCCCGCAGTGCCCGTCCCTCCTGTCTCGCTCCCTCAGCGCCAACATCACCCTGGGCTGGGGACACCAGGAGGAGACACAGGTGACACAGATGATGGCAGTGGCACAGCGGGTGGGGATGCACACTTGGGCCACGCGGCTGCCACACGGCTACGACACAGGTACAGCACGTGTCCCCACGGTGTCCCTGTGGCATTCCCCATGTGTCCCAAAGGTGTCCTAAAAGTGTCCCAAGGGTGTCCTAAAGGTGTCCCAAAGGTGTCCCAAAGGTATCCTGTCCCAGTAATGTGTCCGAGGTGTTCCCTTGGTCTCCCCAGTTTCCCCAGTGTGTCCCCATTGTGACCCCATGATGTCCTTACTGTGTCACCATAGTGTCCCCAACTGTCCCCACAATGTCACCTCACAATCCTCGAGGTGTCTGTAACATTCCCAAGGTCTCACCGCCATGTTCCTTCTGTCCCCTCGCTGTTCCTTGACTGTCCCCATGGTGTCCCCACAGTGTTCCTTTGCTGTCCCCTGCATGTCCTCTCTGTTCTCCCTGTGCACCCTCAAGCTGGGGGTGCGGGGGGCATGGCTTCCTCATGTGTCCCCAGTGTCTCCCTGTGGTGTCCCTGTGTGTCAGTGGTGTCCCCTCAGTGTCTCCAGGCTGTCCCCAGCGGGTGCAGCTCCCTGCTGTGTCCACGTGATGTGGCTGTGGTGACCCTGCAGCGTGCTGGCAGTGTCCTCACGGTTTCCCCACGGTGTCCTCTGTGTTCCCAGGTGGGTCACAGTCCTGTCCCCACTGTCCCCTGGGTCCTTGTGTCCTTTGGGTCCCCACTCCCCATGTCTCCCGGGTCCCCAGTCCTCATGTCCCCCATGTGCCCTGTGTTCACTGAGTCACAAGGTCCCCCATGTCACTGCTCCCTGTGTCCCCTTGCTCTCTGTCCCCCCTGTCCCCTGGGGTCTCCAGGGTCACCAAATTCCCTGTGTCCTTGCCCCTGTATCCCTTTAGTCCCCATGTCCTTCCTTGGTCTCTTCCTTGTCCCCACGTCTGCACATGCTCTGTGTCCCCTGTGTCTTCACTCCCTGGGTCCCCTTGTTTGCTGTCCCCTCCCGTGTCCCCTGGGGTTTCCTGGATCACCAAATCCCCCGGGACCCTGCCCCTGCTATTCACCCATTCCCGCACATTGCCCCGGGTCCCAATGTCCTCACGTCACCTGGGTCCACGCCCCTGTGTCCTCTGGATCCCCATGTGCCCCGGGTCCCCAAGGTGCCTCCTGTCCCGGGGTCGACTGACACCCCTGTCCCCCCCCAAACAACCCCCTTGTCACCCCCGTGTCTTGATCTTGGTGTTCTCCTGTGATCCCGTGTGCGTTTCCCCCTGTGCCCAAATTGTCTCCCCATTCCCTGTGTGCCCTGACCCCAGCTGTGTCCCCGCAGGTGGAGCGGGAGCTGCTGTCCCCCACGGTGGGGGAGGGTCCGGCCGTGCTGCTGGTGACAGGGCGGGTGGCCCTGGCCCGACGGGCGCCGCGGGTGGCCCTGCTGGAGGGGGGGCGGCTGCGGGAGCTGGAAACGCCCGCGGAGCTGGAGACGCTGCCCTGGGGGACAGCGGGGAACACTGGGGATGGGGACGGAGATGAGTAGGGCTGGGAGGGGTTGGGACAGGGATGGGGACACTGGGGAGAGAGAGTGGACACTGGGAGAGAGATGGAGACACTGGGAACAGGGATGGAGAAAATGGGAATGAGGGTGGGGACACCGTTGGAGAGAGGGGGACTTCGGTGCCAGGGCTGTGACAGCAGCCAAATGTGAAATGAATCAATGAATAAATAAATCGATGAATCTGTACGACAGCAGATCGATCAATCAAACAAATAGAACTGCTGGGAGCGAGGACCGGAGCTGGAACCCACCCCTGGCAGAGCCCCGCTGCTCCTTCCCAGCCATGAGCAAATCGAATTGGTGGAGAAAATTCCAGAATTCCTTGGCAGGGCGGGGGGAACACGGGGAAAGAGGGGGACACGCGGGGACAGGAGCTGGACATGGGAGGGAAATGGGCTGGACACAGAGGGACATTGACTGGACACAGGGTCCCACCATGAGGGTCATGAGGGAAAGAGGGACATCGGTAACGGGGCCCACCAGGAATGGGGAACACCGAGACCGGGGAACTCAGGAATAGGAGGACAAATGGGATGGAACACCAGTAATGGGGGAACAGCAGCATGGGGACGCTGGGAAAGGGGGCACCGGAATGGTGTACACGAGGAACGTGGATGTTCAGGGTCATCTCATGACAACAGTCATCTCATGGTCCTGTTCCTGTCATGGTTACGGTCACGGTCAGGGTCATCTCATGGTCCTGTTCCTGTCATGGTTACAGTCACGGTCAGGGTCATCTCATGGTCCTGTTCCTGTCATGGTTACGGTCACGGTCAGGGTCATCTCATGGTCCTGTTCCTGTCATGGTTACGGTCACGGGCAGGGTCCTCTCATGACAATGGTCATCTCTGGCTGGGGGTCATGGGAAGGGTCCCAGGCAGATCCAGGGGGGTCCCAGGCATTCCCGGGCAGTTCCCCAGGGGGATCCAGGTCAATGCCCGGCCATTCCCTCGGGTGCTGCATTTGCTCTCCACCTTTTCTTGGCCATGCCACGGCCTGAGAAACACTCGTTAGCCCTCGGCCTTGATCAGCTGCCCCTGGGCCCAACTCCTCTGGAGCTGACCACAAACACCGTCTGCTCCCAGGCAGCGCAAAGAGCTCCTGATTTCTTCACCAGCAATCTTGGGAACCGTTTTCCTGGCCTGAACGGCGCCACATCCTTGTTCTCACTCTGGGAAAGAAAGCTGCTGCCCCAAAGCATGGCTGGCTTGAAGCGCTTGTGTGACTCGATAGCTGCATGTTAATTTTAATGGTGAGAGCATAACGCAGAAAAATCCAGTTCTTCCGATGTGGTATGGAGATGCAAAGGATGTTCAAGGTGCCTGTAATTTGTTAAATTTTAAAATTTATATTTTTAAATTAAAAAATTCTTTAATCTTTAATTTTTCATGTAAAAAACTTTCTAAAACTTTTTTAATTTCTAAAGTGTTTTAAATTCCAATTTTTGATTTTTAAAATTTTTTGCTCTGTTTCAGGTGACATTTTCCACGCACATTTGCTAAAATGCCAAAACTCCCATTTAATTTACGTGCTGTTAATGTATCAGCATTGAATGCACTTTGCTCCAACTTCACAATTTTAGTTTAATCAGGGCCCTGTGAGGTGGTTACTCTGCCACTGGGAGAGGAGCTGCCCCGTTTGGCCCCAACCCCAAATTCTTTGCCCCAAATCCCGATGTTCCTGTTTCACCTCCATCCCATTCCAGTGGGACTTTGAAAGGATAAGGGGGATCCCAGAGCAGATCCAGGGGATTCCAGAACACGATCTCTTGGATTTCCATTTTTCCCGTGTTTTTAACACAAGAATTACAATTATTCCAGACGTTTTAATTCTGGTGTG
>VKON01003539.1:6929-33680 GCA_009741485.1 Malurus cyaneus samueli | reverse complement strand
ATATAAGCGAGGAGAGAGAGAAGGAAGGGGTGGCATTCATGAGTTTTCAATGTTTGCCTTCTGGAGCAACCACTAAGCGTGCTGAAGCCCTGCTTCCGGGAAGTGCCCGAACAATGCTGCTAGTGGGAAGTAGAGATTGATTTCTTTCTTTGCCTTTTAGCTTTGCGCACACAAGTCTTTGTTATATTTTGTACTTATGGCTTATAACTAAAACTACTTCACCACATATCTCACCCTGTGGCTGCTCGCCATCTACTTCCCCCGTACCAGAGGAGCCGAAGAATGTGATTAGGGAGACCCTAGTGGGTACCTGCAATCTAGCCAGGGTCAACCCAGAACACTGGGGTAAGCCAATCAGTAGAATTCCTGTGGAAATCCTTCCCACTTAGTTTTCCTTCTGTCTCCCAGTATCAGCCTTATCTCACCCCAGAGTCAGAGTCTGTTTGTAAAGACACTCCCTTCTCATTCCTTTCAATGGAAAATGAAATATTTTAATAGGAAGAAGTTCTTCTATTTGGGAATAAGCTAAGATAGAGCATTCAGAATGTGATGGAAATAGCCTAATGAGTTGCAATTTTGCTGGGAACAGGAAGTTGAGGATCTTGATAAAGATGGCAAAAGAAGCAGGGCTTCTGGTCTACTGCAGTTTTCCCTGCTGTAGTAAAGCATGGTGAAACACATTAAACAAACATGAACATATGGGCTGTGCAGCTGGTTTAGACCACTAACTCTGATGCTGCACATGAAAATACTTCTACAACGATAACTGTTAATTTTGGTTGTTTGGGGTATTTTTTTAGATTGTTCTTTTATCTGTGAATGCGATATCTGTTCGTAAGTTGGGTATGTGTTGTATATAATACTTAGTCCATAAAGCCTTTGATCCTTAGGTATAAATATTACTGCAATATGAATGAGCTGTCAGAATTGAAATATATTGTGTGGACAGTAAAGTTCTAATATTGGAATGGAATAATACCTACTTTTATTATCTCCTGTGTCTTCTGTTGCATGGAGGAATTATATATATATATGCAGTAGCCTCATAACCGTGGAAAGTTTTATGTTAGGATTTTGTGGGATGTTTTAATGTCTTATGGGTGAAAGATGGTCTGAAACCTGCACTTCTTGGATGCGAATAAGAATCAGACAAAAAGCTCAGTGCAGCAGCTTACCTAATACTTGATGTATTGGATCTGGCTGAGATGGAGTTCATTTCCCCATAGCAACCCTCACAGTGCTGTGCTTTGCATTAGTAGATAGAAAGTGTTGATAACACATCAGTGTTTTGGCTACTGCTGGAGTAGCTCTGGCACAGCAGCAGTGCCAGTCTCTGAACATTCCTCCCCTATCAAGGTGAAAGAAGAAAAACAAAAAGTGATTATGCAGCTGTAATTGCGGCTAGAGAAGAGCAGGGTGAGAATATGTGAGAGGAACAACTATGCAGACACCAAAGTCAGTGAGGAAGGAGGGGGAGGAGATGTTCCAGGTGCCGGAGCTGAGATTCCTCTGCAGCTGGGGGTGAAGACCATGGTGAAGCAGCTGTCCCACGCAGCCCATGGAGGATCCATGGGGATGGCAGAGATCTACCTGCAGCCCATGAAGGAGAGCCATGCTGAGCAGTGGATGCCTGAGAGGAGCTGTGAACCCATGGGAGCCCATGAGAGAGACCCCATGCTGGAGTAGCTTGTCCTTGAAGGACTGTACCTTGCAGAAGAGGGACCCATGCTGCAGCAGTCTTGGGAGGGCTGTTGCTTATGAGATGGACTCATGTTGGAGAAGTCTGCAGGGAACTGTCTCCCGTGGAAGGGACCCCACGGTGCAGCAGAGGAAGGACTCCTCTCCCTGCATCAGTGAGAGAAATCACGGGGTGATGAAGTGACCATAACCCCCATTCCCTTGTCTCCCTGCACTGTTGGTGAGGAGGAGGTAGAACTGTGAAGGAGGGAGGGGTGGGGGGAAGATGGTTTTCAGGGTTTATTTTACTTTGCATTATCCTGCTCTCATTTTGTTAGTAATAAATTTGAAAGGAATGAGAAGGAAGTGTCTTTACAGACTCTGACTCTGGGGGTAAGATAAGGCTGATACTGGGAGATAGAAGGAAACAATGGGAAGGATTTTCCATAGGAATTCCATGGATACTTATCCCAGACTGTGTTAATAGAATACAAGAGCAGAGATACAGAGATGTATATTGAAAGGGGGCAATGTATGATAGAAGGGGGTTTCATCAGGCGTTTCAGGGAAGCCTGTACCTCTCAAGTACCTCAGCCAATGGGGAAAGAGAGAGGAAACTGCGGCCGGGACATTGGGATAAAAGAGGCTGCATCCTCTATGAATTAGAGAGACCCCATGGGAAATACCCATGGCCTCTCCCTTTATTCATGAATGAAGTTGCGGGACTCCTCTGTCTCCTTTTTGGATATAAACCTTTGGTGTTTGTGGATTAATTTTCCTAACAAAATGGGGGCTCAGTCTGGGATTCTTCCACCGTTCGGGGGCAGCAGGCAGCAAGTGGAGCTGAAGGCGGGCCTCACCCAGTTTTAGTGATCAGCTCCCCTTAGTGACAGCCGGCACCAGGCGATTGATTGAGGTTCCAAGACTGTCCAAGGAGACAGACGAGTGGGACCGAGGGGGGTCCTGAAGAGTCCCAGTGGAAGGACACTGAAAAACCGGAAAGACTCGAGAAACCTGGGGATGGGTGCATATAATGGGAGGCACCATGGAGTTGAAGGAGTGGAGGCACCATAGAGCAGGGTAACAGCACCCGTGGTAAAGACCGGTAGGGCACCCATGGAGGGGACAGGTACTGGAGGTACCATGAGGGTGCAAAAAACTAGGGCACCCATGGAGGGTCACAGGTATGGAGGCACGGGAGAAGGTAACTGAGGGCCCAGTTAGGAATCTGAGGCAGGATTTCGGTAACCTTGAGGCCGGATTCCGAACTTGGGGACCCAAGGAGTTGCACGGGTAAGCTGGAGGCCCTGGCAAAAGGGATGACGATTCCATAAATATCTCTGAAGAAGTCCTTTGGGAGAATATCGAGTTGTGTTTGCACATTCTCCCAAGGACAATGTGATGCCCAGGGGGGGCAATAGGGGAGAGTCGAGAAGGGGTCTCGACAATCCATGCGGGGGGCAATAAGAGGAGTGCAGAGCAATGTGGTTAAGGCAAGGAGTGGCAGGACTCGGGCGTGGAAGTGCTGGACCGAGAGCAGTGGATGGGGTTCTGTGGGGAGGCTGCGGGCGGGCCAGGACTGTGGGTCAGCGTGCAGGCTCAGTGCCGGGTGCGTCCCTGACCCTACGACCGTCCACCGGAGGGGCAGCAGTGGCCTCCAGTCTCCATGAGGCTGAGGAACGCTCCGGCCGACTGTGGTGCGTGCTGGCTAGTGTCTCCTGGGAACGCGGGGAGGCTGTGTCTGTGTTTAGACACTGCGAAAAGGAATATCTGGGAAATGCAAAGTGTGCATGGAAGATCAGGTTTTCTTTTAAGGATTTTGTTTGAGTTGCTGGAGAAACGAGTGATTTTGATTGTGTGAGAAGGGGTAAGAAAATGGTGATGGCAGAGTATTATAACCCGGAAAAATAAAATGCAAGATGCAAAGGAGCTACCTGAGAGAGGGAGAGGACGAGAGTCAGCCACAAGGATGTGGCAAAGGTATTCCATCCTCGCAGGGGAGAGCAAACCCAGCAGTGGTTGGGAAGGAATCAGTGTGCTTCTCGGAGAGCGACATTGGAAGCAGAATGTTAGCAAAACAACTGGTAATCCTCAGGAGGGGAGAATCCAGAGGATAATGGAGATCGATTGTTAGGGGGTGTCCAGGGTATCCCATTATTACCAGGGACACAAGCACGAGGAACTCTTGCAAACCTTTTAAAATTGGTTGATGACAGGAGGAGGTGTGTTTCCCTGTAGCACACTGAGCCTCTCCGATCTGCTTTGAATTTTATCCCTAAGCGGGGAAAATTGTAAAAAGTTCTTTGATTATTCAAGGGCTGAGTGGAAAAGACGAATGGTGTGCTTTATCCACCATAGTGTCAGTGGTAGTGTATAGGGATGGTTATGCTTAATTACTGTTTGTCCTAATTTGATGTCGTAATTTACTGAGGAGCGGATTTGATGGTAAAGATGGAATGCAAATTATTATTGTGGAAAATTATACAGAAGCTAACACTTAGGGTGTTTTGTGTGGTTCAAGTCCTTGAGGGGTTCGAGTCCCCTCTGTTGTTTTGAGATTTCGAGTTCTCTTCTGTGATGTTTTGAGGGGTTCAGTCTCCTCTGGTGTTTTGTATGAGTGGCCCTTGTGCTGTTGCATGAGAGCGTTGAGTTCAAGTCTCAGACATAAGGAAAAGCAGGTTTTAGTCCTCCATGGTATCTGTGCATGTTTTTGAGTAGGGTTTGCTCAGGTGCTTTTGAATTTTTTCTAGGAATTTGTGTGTGGTGTACGCAAATTACCCTGTGGTGTGTGTCTGTGTGTGTTAATTTCATGTTTCCCCTGAAATAAAATCAGGGCGCAGGAACGCCCATGAATGAGTCAATTGCTAAAGAGTGCTAAACATTAACTTTGGAGTGTCCTGTTTGGTTCTAGTGTGCTATTGAGTACATTTGAGAGCATTTCTTTTGTGTGTGTGTGTAGGCTGTGGCCTGGCACCAGTGGTGCCTTTCCAAGCGGCCAGGAGCTGGTCTTGGAAATGCAAATTGACACTACTAAAGGGAAATGTGTGGACATGTGTGTGTCTCGACGCCGGGCTGTGCCTGCTTGCAAATACGATTGCAGGGTGGAAGGCTTTCCAGAGGGGGGAGGAGTAACTGGAGGGGTTCATCCCTTCCCCGCTTCAACATAGTTGGGTGTATCCACACACGTGAGAAGGAGCCACTCAAGCGAAAACAAGAAGGAGGTAGTTGGGGAGGCTACTGTAAAGCTGCTTAATTTTCTTGCTAGAGGGTGGCTTGGAGTGTCTAGGGGGTCGCAGTTGACAGGAAAAAAAGAAAAAAAGAAAAAAATTTGCAGATTTTGACTGGAGGTTTCAGGTGCGTGACTCGCAGCAAAGACACAAGGAATATAAAAATTGCCATTGCCCAGAGAGATAAGGAGTTCACTGGTTTTGGAGGGGTAGTGGGGTACTGCAGAACATGGATTGAGGATTTTTCTTTTAGCCAGACCTTTATATGACTTGTTTAACACAAGACAATCCTAATGTTGTAGTATGGATGCCAGAGGAGAGCAAAGCTTTGAAAATTAAAAGACAAATTGATTAATGCCCCAGTCCTAGCTCTTCCAGACTCAGAAAAGGAATTTAGCTGTATGTGGATGTTAAACAGGGCCATGTGTAGAGGAATTCTGATACAAGAGCATGGGGGACACAGTGACCTTTGCTTATTTTTCTAAGCTGCTAGACCCAGTGGCCAGAGAGCTGGCTGCAATTGTCTGCAGAGTTGTGCAGCCACAGCGTTGGTGGTGAGTTGAAGCCTCGAGGGCTGGCAAAGGAGGATATCTGATGTTAAAGTTTCTACATTAGGGTAAAGCTTTGTAAACCAAAATGGCCTCTAAGTGAGATAGAGCAGTAGTTGGTTATTACAGTATAGAAACTTATTTAATAAAATAGGAGGATTTAGTATTGAGAATTGGGGAAGGGTTTAACCTGTCTTCTATCTGAGTGGCCCTGAGGAGGGGGCCAGAGAAGAAACCATGACTGCACTTAAGTAAGTGATCTCCAGACCTACTGGGGAAGAATTGTAAGATGTCTCCTGGCCTGAGGGAGAAAAAGTGTTTATTGATGGGTCTTCAGGGTGATAGAAGAGAAGCGATTTACAGGATACCTGATCATCAGTAGAGGGAATGAAGAAAGGGAGGAGTCCGCTACTGGTAGCTAGAAGCAACTATTGCTGTAAGATCTGTAATTGAGCAGACAAGAATAGTATTTTTCCTGATTCTAAATATGCATATGGGGTGATACATGCATTTGGGAAATTAGGGGAAAAGGTTTATTAACCTGCAAGAAAAAAAAAAGTTAGCTCTTGAGAGCTTAATTTCTCACCTATTGGAGGTGGTGAATTTACCAAAAAGGGTGGCAATAATACACATTAAGGGACACCAGGCGGTGTGCTCAGAAGCAATAAGTAACCGACTGGCTGACAAAGATGTCAGAAAGTGCACTGCTGCCAGAAATCTCTACAAGAAATGGCGAACAGTGGATACCAAAAGCTCTGGCCTTACAAATATTAAAGCAACTCCATGAAGGGAGTCATTGGGGCTCTCGAGGTTTGGCAGAAGCCTTCCTCAAAATATATGTTGCTGTGGGTCTTTTTTACTTTGGCAAAACGAGCTGTTGAGGGTTGTTTGATTTGTGCTAAAACCAATGAGAGGGTTGCAAAGAAAACTGCCAGGGGAGGGAAGCCTTGGGCTGTGGTCCCTTCCAAAAATGCCAGATGGATTTTACTGAAATGCCCCAAGTGGCAAGGTTAAAATATCTTCTGGTAATAGTATGTCAGCTAACAGGGAGGCCAGAAGCATTTCCAACTGCTTCAGCAACTACAGGATTGGTTTTTAAGGTATTTCTGGAACAAATAATTCCAAAATATGGAAATTGTGGAAGCAGTAGACTCAGATAGGGAAACACACTTTACAGGAAAAATTCTTCAAGGGGGTCACAGCTGTTTTAGGCTTACAATGGAGCTTCCATACCCCCTGACATCCCCAGAGTTCAGGCTGGGTATAAAGAATGAATGGGGAAATAAAGAAAAACCTCTTGAAGTTGGTAATTGAACTAAGATGCCATGGGCATGGCTTTTGCCACTGGCTTTAGCAAGAATAAGGGCCAGGCCCAGGGAAGATACTTACTTATCTCCCTTTGAATTGATGTTTGGGATTCCTTGCCTTTGTAATTATCAGCTTAGTGGGGGGAACAGAGATCAGTGATGTATATATAAGACAATAGGTGGCCAGGATACTGTCTCTTGTGAAATCTCTGACAGGAAACTCAGCTGGCACAGACCCTGCCTTTGGACTTTGCTGTTCACAGCATCCAACCAGGAGACTGGGTCCTGGTAAAGGAGTAGAAAGAAGCACCACTGGTAGTAAAGTGGCGTGGACCTTTCCAAGTGTTACTTACTACAGAAACAGCCATCAAGACAGCTGAACACGGGTGGACCCATCACACTCGGGTCAAGGTTTCTAAGGCCCCGGAGATTTGGACATCTCGGCTGGAGAAGAAGGATGGAAGGCCACAACCGACACTCCGCAGGAGCAGACTGGAGCAGCAGCCAGGGTGTTGACATCGGGGGAAGCCCCTGTGCATACCCACAGTCTGCTGAAATTGTCTGTGTGGGCATCCCTCCTTTCAGGTCTCCAGTCACTGCAGGGGGATAATACTTGCTGTCTTTGTTTTATGTTAAGTTGTTTCTGTGCCTTCATTTGCCACAAGTTGTGCAAAAGATAAGATTAGGTGATTAGATTACACCATTAGAATGTTTTTCTTAATAATCTTACCTTTATATTGTCAGTTAGGTTTAGACCAGAAGTGGGAGAATAATTTTTTAGACCCAGGAGAAGAAAATCAAGTCAATGATAACTAAAGTTTGTAAAGACAATTATTGATAAAATAAAAAGAGGAGGGGTTGAAAGGAATGAGAAGGTAGTGTCTTTACAAACAGACTCTGACTCTGGGGGTAAGATAAGGCTGATACTGGGAGATAGAAGGAAACAATGAGAAGGATTTCCATAGGAATTCGACTGATTGACTAATCCCAGACTGTGTTAATAGACTACAAGAGCAGAGATACAGAGATGTATATTGAAAGGGGGCAATGTATGATAGAAGGGGGTTTCATCAGGCGTTTCGGGGAGCCTGTACCTCTCAAGTACCTCAGCCAATGGGGAAAGAGAGAGGGAACTGCAGCCAGGAAATTAGGATAAAAAGAGTCTGTGTCCTCTATGAATTTGAGAGACCCCATGGGAAATGCCCATGGCCTCTCCCTTTATTCATGAATAAAGTTGTGGGACTCCTCTGTCTCCTTTTTGGACATAAACCTCTGGTGCTTGTGGATTAATTTTCCTAACAAATTCAATTCATATCTCTAATTAGAGCCTGTTTTGCCTGTGATGGTATTTGGTGAGTGATCTCCCTGTTATTTTCTTAACTCATGAACCTTTTGTTATATTTTCTCTCCTCAGTCCAGCTGTGGAGGGGAGTGGTGTGTGCCTAGCATACAGCCATTTTCAACCCACAACACCGAGCAACCACTATGCATGCTGAAGTCCTGCTTCCCAGGAAGTGACTAAATGTTGCTTGCTGATGGAGAGTAGAGAATAAACTTTTTTTTTACTTTGCTTGTGCGTGCGCAAACTTTTGCTTTTCCTTCTGAAAACTGCCTTATCTCAACCTACATCTCAACCTACATGTAATGATGAGGCACCATTTATAATGATGCGGATGAAGAAGGCACAGACACTCTCTTCATGGGGAGAGAATAGTTTTATTGCAACAAACAAGGATTTGTTGTGCTGTAAGCCTTTTATCAGTTTACATTCTTGTGAGACAAAACAAGCGTGCGTTGGCTGCCTGCCATTGCTGGCGTTGATGCCCATGCATCTACACTCAATCACTTTTTAGATCATGTGTAGTGCATGCATATCCTCAACCAATCACCATAAAAAACACGAGGTGAACATGCACTGATTATATAACTTGTTTTTTAGGTTATGTAACTTGTTTTTTGCCTCTATGTTTGCTGAACCTCTCCCAGAGTGCTTTTCTGGTTAGCCAAAGTGACAGAAGTAGGCAAGGATTTTATAAGGGTGACAAGGCCCTCATTTTGTAAGGTTTTTCTTTTTGCTTAACCTTATGGTTGTTTTCTAGCTTTGAGGTTAAAATTCTCTTTTGTTTCCTTTGGGGATTTTTCCCCTTTTGTTGCTAAGAACATAATGCATGGGTCCTTACCTTAATGACTAGGTGCTCAGGAGGGACAAAAAATGTTGCCAAGCCCTGGGGAAGAAGGACTCTCCAGCATTCCTCCTACTGACATTTTTTCTCTTGTGAAGCAGATTCCCGCAAGAGTTTTGGGCTCCGGGAAAAATGTGTGGGGGCTGGGAGGAGCTCACTTTTCACCCTGCTTGGCTTGAGGACGTGGACCGCTGCCTTGGGAAAGCTCACCTGCTGCACTGCAGAGCCCAGTCTCCTGCCATGGTTCTGCTTGCTACACTGTGGCTTCTGCTCCCCTGCCTCGCCGGGACCCCCTGTGATTTTCTAGCTACAGTGGTCAAGTTCTGATACACCTCGTCTACAGCCACAGGATTCTGCTCATCTCTTTGGCCATCTGGCTGCTCGGAGGTTCCTGCTACAGCTCCTCTTGCTATCCAGAGGGAGCACCAGGATTAGCTTCCCCTGTGAGTTTTTAAAGGAACTTTTCTCCATCCATCTCTGCCTGCTGCGCCCACCATTGGCCATGTGAGAGAGCTGAAACCAGCCGGGACCTTAGCCACAGCGCCCCCTGCAGCCACGGGGGAATCATCGCACTCACCCTGCCCAGCCGGGAGCCAACAGCATCCCTGCCAGCTGTAACCCTAACTGCACCAAAGGGGAGGATGTGTGTGGCAGCCCAGAGAAGGCTGTCACTGGGTTTGTGGTTGGGTTGGTTGTTGCTATCTTTGCTACTGTTTGTTTACCTTGTTATACATATTAGTAAAAAGTGTTATTCTCTTTTTCCCATATCTTTGCCTGAAAGCCCCGTGATTTCAAATTTACAATAATCCGGAGGGTAGGGGGGTCATATTCACTACTCCAAGGGAAGTCCCTGCCTTCATTGGCAAACACCTGTCTTTCAAACCAAGACACCATCTTATCTTCTCTCCCCAGTCCAGCTGGGAAGGGGAGTGGTAGAGCGGCTTGGGCACCAAGCCAAGGTTAACCCACCGCATTTGAATAAGCATGTCCTTGTCTTTACAGTGATATTGTCTTCTTTGTTTGAAAGTGATGTCCATTTGTTTTAGTTCATTAAGCAGCAAACTATATAAGTAACCAGAGTGCTGTTATATATGAAAATGTAATTTTGTTAGGTGTTCAAATGTATGACATCATAACTTCTTTATTTTTTTATGGTTGTGGTAAAGACCCACAGATGGCATGGTAAAATTATCCACATGACTGTCTCAAGTACCTAAAGTACTCATTAAAAAAAACCCCCAAAACACAAGTATGTATAATCTATATTATTCAGGTTTCATTCAGGTTATCTGAAGACTCAGCCAGACAATCCTGGCAAGGATAGTTTTGGATGGGAGAGCTGACTATACTGGACAGATTAGTAAGATGTCAGCATTGGCAATTAAGTTGTGAGACCAGTAGGAGATTTAATCCTTAAAGGAACTATAATTACTTGTCTAAAATTTTTTTAAATAGGTTTAGAGAACATGACAATTTTTTTTCCAAGTTTTCTTGGTTTAAGACAATTTTAAGGTGTAGACAATCTAAAATGAGTTGCCTCCATTTTAGTTGAACCAATCCCTTTCCACCAATAAGAAGAAATGAATACAAGTAGATATAAGTGAACACATATCAGTTTACTAAAAAACCAAAATAGCAATAGGCAATAAAAACCGCAGTAATAGTCACTAGTTACAAAGTTGTTGAAATCTCACTGACTCCCTGGGAGCAAAGAGAAACTCAAAATGGTGGAGTAACCCCTCCAAGGTGGTGCCCTCCACAGGCAACTGCATGATCTGGGAGACAAAAGGGAGATGGTGGACAAACCCTGCTCAGCTCAACCTTCCCCCACGACAAAAAAACAGGAAGGTAAGAGCTTATGAAGCAGTTCTATTGGCAGATGGGAACTACTGGCATGCGGGGTCACTGCTGGTACTAACTGCCATCTCCTGCCTCCTGCTGGACTCCGGTGGTGTTGGTGCTGCTGTCTTGGGGCCCCGTTCCAATGGGGGGTTAAAAAACAGATGCTCGAGTACAGACAAGTGGTGGCACGACCCTGTACCAGCTCTGGCTTCACGCTGTGGACAGGTGTTGCAAAATTCACTGTGAAGCAGTTTTTGGTTGTGAAATTGTCTCGTTTTCAGACCATGTTTTCAGAGAGAAATGTTACAGGATAAATGTCTCCTCTGAAGTGCTAAAGTTTGATAATTTTTCCCACCAATATGAAACAGATGTTTGGGCAAATGTGAAGAGAAAAATAGTTTACTAACAAAACAAGGTGCCCACAGGACACAGATAAAAAAAGAAGTAACTGCTAGATGTTTAAAAGTCCAGGAACACATGCCGTCCCCTCCCCCCACAGCCACTTGGCACGTGGTGCGGAGAAAGATGGCACGGTTCTTGTCCTAGAGAAAAAAAAAGAAACAAAAGAAAAGTCCACATGGCCGCTCGGGGAACAGTGGGAACCTGGTGGTAGTCCTCTCCTCACTGTGGATGAAAAAGAGGGTTCAATGTGCTTTTCTCTCGCCGCCTTGTCTTCTCCAGAGTCCAGTGTGATAAATTGATCCTCAAGAGCCAATCAGAGGTTAGAAGCCAATTAACAATTTATTAATTAAAACATTAACAAACAGATAACAGATACTAATCAGATACTAGTCAAAAACAGCGCTGGGCGGGCTAGGTGGGTGGCCAGCCGCACCTAGGACACCAGCTAGGTGGGTCGCCCCCACCAACACCTAGAACGCCGCGGCACGTAGCTTGAGCCCTTTTTTTACCTCTCTGACGTGGTGTTTCTAGAAGTTTCAGAGATCCTGATTGGTCTGCGTTGTGTTGTTCTTTTTCGGTTGCTATGACAACTTTGGTAGGCGGGTTACTGGGGAGGCAGGACTTCTCTGCACGTTCGCAGTTCCCTTCCCCTCCCCCCTCAGATGCATGAAGGTGTTACAAACTGGGCAAAATTGTGTGGGGCTGTCAAACTGTTTTAATAAAGCATGTGGCCATTTCATGAACCAACTTATCACAATTCCCCCCTCTTTATTTACCATTTGGTCATGAAATCCTTAACACTTCTTCTCTAGCCAGTCCCTTTTTGATTTCATTTTTTTGTTGCCCAGGTATGACTTCAGATTTTGCTCTGACTGGCATTAAATCGCTGCTTCTAACCTTCCTTTAACTATAGTTATTAACTTACTGAATATGCAGGGTCCAAAGGTGAGGGTTAACACAAGCATAACTAAGGGTCCCGCTGTCATGGAAAGTAGGGTTGTTAGCCATGGATGAGTGTTAAACCATCTTTCATACCAACTCTGTCTGCTGTTCCTTTCTCTCTTTCGTTTCTCCAGTCCCTTTCGGAGTTCTGACATTGCATCCCTAACAACTCCTGTATGATCTGCATACACACAACATTCTTCATTCAGAGCTACACACAGTCCTCCCTCTTGCGCCAGTAGTAGCTTTAGTCCTCTTCTATTCTGGAGTACTACCTTATACACAGATCTTAGGGATGTTTCTAAAGCATTAATGGAACTCTCAATTTTGGCTAGATCTTCATCTATAGCCTCACGCAAATTAGCGAACTCTTTATTCTGTACTGTAACTGCATTGGCTATAACTTGGTTGGGTCCTATTGGTTAGGGGTCATTCAGGATGGGTTCCTTTTTTATAACAATCAGGCCACCTCTGTCTGTTCCCGGTTCCAGGTATCTCATACCCCAGGTCTTTCCCAGGAGCCAGCTTCTGTCATCTGGTAGAGTTACATTTATGTATATTCAGTGGCAGGTTCCTCGTGCTATTCCATGGGCAGGGGTACATCCAAAAGGTCCCCATCCCACTGTGATGTATTTATCCCGACCTGCTCCCGGTTCCCAACTCAATTGATTCCTTCCCAATTGCTGTCCTGGTGGCTGCCCCCTTCCCTTTGGTTCTGGGTGAAAAGAATGAGAAGGGAGTATCTTTACAAACAAACTGTGAGTCTGCTGGTAAAATAAGACCGATACTGACAGACAGAAGAAACAATGCGAAGGATTTCCATAGGAATTCCACTGATTGACTTACCCAAGACTGTGTTAATAAACTACAAGAACAGAAACATAAGCAAAGTAAGAAAGGGGGGATGTATATTAGAAGGAGGTTTGCATTAGGAGTTTTGGGAAGTCTATACCTCTCAAGTACCTCAGCCAATGGGGAAAGAGGAGAAAACCTCCTGGGATATAAGAGAGAAAAAAAAAATCTGCATGTTTATTTGCTCTAAGATTTGATATATCACAAGGTCCACATATCCACAAACTGCTGTCTGTTAACTAGCTCTACAAGTATTTAGAGTTCAGGATAGCAGTTGGATTCTTTTGATGGCTCTTAAGGGCTTGATATTTATTTCATTTAGAGGGAAAAAATCGACTACTGCCATATTTTTCTGTCACTTTGAGGAAGTGCTGTGAGATTAAAAATGTCTGCATTTTGGATGGAGACAGCTGGGCAGTAGGGGAGAGCTTGTAAGGGATTATAGCCAGTAATTTGCCCTGTAGCTTGAAAATATGGCTTTGGCCATGGAACTGTGGTTCTTGGGTAATGTGAATTTGACACTGGCTCTGTGTTGTGGGTTAAAGTTTCTCCTTTTGTTTCCTTTCTTGGGGAATTTTTCTTTCCCATTTTGTTGCTGGGATACACTGATCGCCAACTCATTCTTTTGATGACTGGGCAATTGGGGAAAACAAAAAGAACCTGCACCCCACCGGCCCCATCCTGGGATCTCCCTGAGCACTCCTGCCTGGCAGGTTTTTTTGGGGTTTTTTTTTCTATCCCTCTCTTGGAGAGAGGGAAGTTCTCGCAGGAGTTTTGGCTCGGGAAGGGTAAGTGTGTGTGGGGGGGAGTAGCTTCACTTCCTGCCCTACTTGGCTCGGGGAGGCAGTGGACCTGCTGCCTGTGGGGGAGAGCTCGCCTGCTCTTTTCTGCAGAGCCCAGCATCTCAGCTCGTTGATTCCTGTTTGCTGCACTGTGAACTTCTGCCCCCGTGCCTTGCCGGACCCCTGGGATTCCAGCTCAGGTTGAGTTCTGCTCATCCCATCTCGCAGCCGGAGATTCTGCTCGTCTCTTTGCCATCCGGCCATTCTGGGGTTTCTTGCTGTCCGGAGGAGCCCGAGATCGGCGTTCCACTGTGAGTTTTCAGAGGAACTTTTTCTCCATTCCACCTCTGCCGTTTGTGTCCCATTGGCCACTGGGAGATCTGACCAGCCGGGACCCGCCCCAGCCCCCTGCAGCCCGGGGAAAATCACCCACCCTGCCCGGCCGGGGGCCAACAGCCCCTGCCAAGGGACTGTAACTCACCAAAGGGAGGGTGTGTCTCTGTAAGGCTTTACTGGGTTTGGGACTGGGCTGGTTGTTGCTATTGTTTTGTTACTTGTTTCACCTTGTTATACATATAGTAAAAAACTGTATTCCTTTTATCCCTATTCGTGCCTAAAGCCTGTTATTTTTTTCAAAGCTATTAATAATTTGGAGGGAAGGGGGGTCATATCCACCACTCCAGGGGGTCCCTGTTCTTCATTGGCAAACACCTGTTTTAAACCAAGACACCTCTTTAAGTAGTTGACTGGAACTAACCACATTATTTTACAAATATCAGGCGTTTCATGTATGGTCAGTGGTACCTTTCCTCACTTTATTCAGGTTCACTGTGCAGCATGATAACAGCTGTGCTTACTCTGGCAAGGCAGGAGCATTCAAGGTGTAGATCATTGATGGCATGCAGGAATTAGCTGCATGATGTACTCCCTTTCTTGACAATAGGAGCAATTTTCTGTCCAAATTCAGTTGGAAAAAAATATTTTTTATAACTCATCAACTTGACAAGCCCATTTAAATTGTGAACTCCTTGCAGTTTTTCCCACTGATAATAGCCCTAGTACTGATAAAACTGTGACACTGTTCTTGACAAGTGTAATTTATGGAAATCCAAGTAAGATGATAGCTGAAGTATATAGCACAGTAATTTTAAACTTCTTTGGATGAAGATATTATTGTCCTAAGTTTGTTGAAAGAAAATATTTTTAATGTCTTCCTAGGCACCCATTTTCTAAATTTCACTACTTTTTCAAGGGAATGAACTAAAGCTCTATTGGTAGCTAACTTAGGGTCTCTGTATTCTTTATTTGAACAAAAGACTTTAAATTTTTTTCTCTTTTTTTTTTTTTCCCTTGAAAAATGGAAAGTTAAATATTTGCCAAATAAAGAAGATGGGAGCAAATAGCAGCATCAGTGGGCTTCCAGAAAATCAGTACTTAGAAAAATTATCAGGAGCAGAGCCTATCTCCAAGAATGACCCATTCTGTAATCAGCTGCTGTCTTTTAGCTTTGCCACTCCAACAAACAAGAGGGTGCTTGAAGAACTAAACTTTGATACTATATTTATAGAAGTGACAAGTCTGTAAGCAAATCAGTGGTTCTGTTAATTTTTCCTGGTTTAGGTAGCAGATGAATAAATGCCTATATAAAATGGACTGTTTTTTCTAATTTTGGAAGCTTTTTCCACCACCTCTTCCATTCCTGTGGGTTTCTTTCTTCCTCATAATAGCTGTAGTTGCTATTGATTCTCTTGGTAGCTGGGAAAGATCAGAAGTAGAATGTGTGTTGGGGGACTTGTTTTTTTGTTGTTTTTTTTTTTGGTTGTTGTTTGTATCTCTAAATTCAGTGGCCTGTGTGTTGATTATCTGTCTTACAAGAACAATCTGATATTACTTAATACTTTTAGGTATTACTTAAACTGTTTTTACAGTTTACAATGTGACCTGATACTTTTCTGTTAGGTGAATGTCTTATTTATCCCCTTTATTATCAGCAGGACCTAACTTTTTCATAAAGGGTCATAACAGACTACATCTAACCATTTGTATAACAAGTTTAAAAAGACCACAGTGTGTTACTGCTAAAATCAGGGAATGCTTTTAATCTTTAATAAATTGGAAATGTGTTTGAGATGTGATCTTTTTCTTTTTTGCTATTAAAACAAACTGCTGTCAAAATGATTGTAGCAAAGGTTCTTTTTTTTTTTTTTCAGAAGATGAAACTAGTGCAGATTTATGACTACCCTCAGATACTTGAATATAAATTAGTGATTGAATGAAGACTGGAATACAATTTCTGGTGAGGTATAGTTTATATGTGACATGACTTACCTCTTTGATGTCTTGTGTGCAGTAGCTTTTGAAAGACAAAGAACAGAATTAATTTTCATAACACTTAGGAGTGGATCAGGTAGTTAAACTGTGTCCTACTACTGTGCTCCTGTGAGTAAGTGAAAGTTCAGGCAACTGTAATAAAAAATGAATTGTTAAGGTTGGAAAAGACCTTTAAGATTATTGACTCCAACTGTTAACCCAACACTGACAAGCCCACCACTAAACCATGTCCCAAGGTGCCACATCTACATGTCCTTTAAATCCCTTCTGGATGGTGACTCCACCACTGCCCTGGACAGCCTATTCTAATGCTTGACAGCCCTTTCAGTGAAGAAATTTTCCCTAATATCCAATCTAAACTTGCCTGGCACAATTAAGGCCATTCCTCTTGTCTATGACTGTTACTTGGAGGAGAGACCGACATTCACTTTAACAAAAGATTCACTTTTGAATATTATTTTCCTGTTTTATAGTCACTGTACTTAAAATGCATGTTGCAGTGCCTGATACTAGGATGACTGAGCACTGGAATGGGTTGCCCAGAGATGTTATGGAGATATTCAAAAGCTTCTTGGACTTGGTCCTGGGCAACTGGCTCTAGGTGGCCCTGCTTGAGTAGGGAGATTGGGCAAGATGACTTCCAGAGGTTCCTTTTCACCTCAACCACTCAGTGCTTCTATAATATCTATGCAAACCAGCTAATGGATTAGTAAAATTAAGCACTTCATAGAAATATTTTATTGCTACTTTGTAGTAAATCACTTAAAGTACGTAACCCAATTACTTGTTTGTAACTATTTTCATCTCCCCCCCCCCTTCCTAGCTCTGAATTAAAGCTCTTGGAAAAAGACACAGTCTCAGTCTGAAAGTCTTTAGGTGAGAAATTGACATCTTTTTCCTGTGTTAATTAGAAAATTAGAACAGCATTTATGTGCTATCCATGTTATCTTGGTTTGAAAGACAGATGTCCGCCAAGGAAGGTGGGAACCTCCCTTGGAATGGAGAATATGACCCCCTTCCCTCCAAATTATTATAACTTTGGAATTAAGGGGCTTTCAGGCAAAGATGTGGGAAAAAGAATAACTGTTCTTTACTAGTATGTGTATGCATAGCAAGGCAAACAAACAACAATGGCAGCAACAACAAACAAAACCAGGAACCCAATAACAGCCTTCTCTCGGCTGCCAAGCACTTTCCCCTTTGGTGTAGTTAGGTCACAACCAGCAGGGGCGCTGTTGGCCCCGGCCGGGAGGGCAGGTGGATGACAGGGGCAGGGCTGTGCACAGTCAGCTGTCTCTCATGGGAATGGTGAGTGCAGCTGGATAGGAAATGGGCTGCAGCAGGAACCTCAGAGTGGCAGCTGGAACGGCAGAGACCAAACACGCACCCCCCCCTCTCCCCCCCCCCCCCCCCCCCCCCCCCCCCCCCCCCCTCGGTGGCAACAAAAGGTAGCAAAAGCCCCGGGCCATACCCGAAGATGCGGGGAGTCCGGGTGTCAGGTTACAGTTTAGCAAGAAGTCCTGAAGCAGCAGTAGATAACAGCGGGGCTGGGCAAGGGATTGTCCCCCTGGGTAGCTGTCTTGGGTTGATTTTATGACAACTCTGTATTCCTTTATTTCTGTCTGCTTGTATGCCCAAAATGTGTTTGTGCCTTTAAATCCAACCTGGAAGAAGGGGCAGGGGCACCTGGGAAGGCAGCGTGGGCAGTTAAAAGCTGGGCTGCTGCGCACTGCAGGAGCTCAGCTGGGTGCTGTGAAAACTCAGCTTGCTGCATGCAGAGGAGTTACATTGTTGCCAGTTAGCTAGCTCGGCTTTGTTAGCTTGGGCAAACAGCTCTCCCTGGACTGCCACCCCTTCATGACTCCTGTGATTTTCTCTCTGGACAATTCAGTGGGGCTTCGGTCCAAGAACTGGGAAGCAAGCACCGATCAGCCGGGGACCAGTGGGGAAAAGCCGCAGGTGCCGCTCCGTCTCGTCCCGGACTCCAGAAGAACCAGCAGAGAGAAAGCACAAAGCCCTCTTTTTCATCCACAGTGAGGAGGACTACCACCAGGTTCCCACTTTGCCAAGCGGCCCGTGACTTTCTTTTTTCTTTTTTTTCTCTCTTAGGACAAGAGCCGCACCATCTTTCTCCGCACCACATGCCGAGCGACTGTGGGGGGAGGGGTGGAGTGCGTTCCTGGACTTTTAAATATCCAACAGTTACTCATGCTTTTTTATCTTTGTCCCGTGGGCACCTTGTTTTGTTGATATACTATTTTTCTCTTCACATTTGCCCAAACATCTGTTTCATATTGGTGGGAAAAAAATTATCAAACTTTTCACCTCAGAGGAAACATTTATCCTGTAACATTTCTCTCTGAAAAAATTGTCTCAAACCGAGACAGTAGCTCACCGGCAATGGCTGGTCCCTGGGTCTGAGCTGTGCTGATTGGGGCAGCCCCCAGCGGGGAATGGGATGTTCCCAGGTCCCGGCATGGCACATACTAGATCTGGGCTCCCAAGCACAGAAAAGCAGAGAAACAAGCCAAGCAAGCTCCAGTCACAGTGCTGAAGGGAAAGGAAAAGAAACCAGGCGAAAGCAAACTGCAACTGTATCTCTCTCAGAGAGTCCCACATGTGCTGTCGGGACCCAATTGCCTACTGAAAAGGAAACAAACGCCCCATCCCCCGCCCCCCCCCCCCACAACTCTCCAGGAAATCTTGTGGCTGTCTCTACCCTCATATACTCCGGAAAAAAAAAAAACAAAACAGACAACACCCCAATAATTGTATGGGATAAAAAACATCCCCAAGACATGTCTTCAGTATTCTTACTACTTATATGTGTTTCACTAGTAAGATTAAAAGTGTGTTTTTATATAGCCCAAAGTTTTAGAAATACTAGCTGTATTTTGTTTATGAAAATGGTAGCCTTGGTAGCCAGGGTGAACCAAGATAGGATAGGGGCCCCTGGAATGTGTTTGGTCTTTCTGGCTGGGGAAAAGGGTAGGGAAAAGTACTAGGAAGGCTACAAATAATGTGTAAAGAATACAGAGAACATATAAAAGAAAAAAAGGCAAAAATCAATCCAGCATCAATGTGAGCTCCATATTTGTGATATTTTAGATCTAGGATTAATAGTATGTTTAGAGAACAATTATGGAGCAGTAAAGCATGTACTGGAGAAATTTAAAAGAAGAACAATACCTGTAGAGAAAAGCAGACATACTGTGCTTTATGTAGAAATATTAAGGCTAAGGCATTGAAATTTAGTTTCATTCTGTATATTGTTTGAACTAAATAGTATCAACTTATGCATGCTATATAATCATATTTTATTTTTTCTCATCTAGTTGAGAAGAATCCTCAAACAGGAAACCTTGGTTAATTGATTAAAGTCTTTCTAGGACCAAAGAGTTAGAAATTTCAGCAGAATGTCAGTAGTAAGTCCCTGGAAAAAAGCTGTGCATGTAATTTCACTTTCTAAATGTTCCCTTTGTTGCTACATTTTGAGTTTTTTACTAACATACTCAAAGACCAGAACTTAGAATTCTCCTCAGTTGTTATTTGAAAACAGAACAAGTATCTAGTACTTTTCCAAACACAGAAGATTAAGTGTAATGAGTAAATTGATTGCTTGGGAAAAAAGACGTTTGTGTTCATTGTGTGTTAGATTACCACATTTGTGTACAAATGGTGGAACTTATGGTTTAGAGCTATTTAAAAATCACCTGAACTATATTTAGCTCAATCTTAACATATGAGCCAGTATTTTATCTTGGAAATAATTTAAATTGGGTTGGATTTGAACACAAACTTCTGTATAAAGATATTACTTTCAAATCATATCATGCAACTGCCATTGGTTTTGCTTGGCCCTTTCAGAAGTAGGAAAAAACTCCAAGAGGTTATGTGTGCAGGACTGTATTGTGTGTGCTGCATAGAAAAAACTTGTTTTATTGTGCTCATGAAGTCTGTAAATTCCTATGGTCATCTGAAGGCTATTTTGACTGGGAGAAGTTTCAGGGAGCCAGAGTAGCTTTCATGTCTGAATCTGTTGGAAATTTTCAAATGTCTGGGCGCCTTGTGTCCACAGTATCTAAAAACATTTAGAAGTATGCTGAGCCATTTGGTGAGCTCTTGAATGAGTGGTACACCTGACAACTGTGGTGTTTTTAACAATACAAATTTAGTTAGGAATAAGATTGTATTTTCTTGTGGGAAGAAAAAAAAATTTCAGTGTGTTTGCTGTAGAATAAACTGAAGACTCCCTGCTTGAGCACTTGGACTTTTCCTTGCTTCAACTTGCTTACACTGGCATTTATTTTCTTGTGGTTTTTGATGCATGTTCACAGGTGAAGCATTACTGATTCTTGTTTGTTCCTGCTTCTTTTCTACTCACCTCTTTATTTGGCAAGGTCACAAACCACTGTTTATTATTTGCTATTTACTGAAAGTATTCATCAGTCAAATGTCAGAAGAGGAGCTGCAACTTCATTTTACTTACAAATAGAAAGCACCAGTTTCATACGGTAGGTATACACTAATTGCTACTAAAACAAATATCCCACAAGAGATAAAAACCTTCTGATGTTTGTAGATGTGGTGCTTAGGGACATGGTTTAATGGTGGACTTGGTAGAATTAGGTTAATGGCTGGACTCAATGATCTTAAGGAATGTCCAGGAAATGGAGCATGTATTACACAAGACAAAAGATGGCAGGGAAGATGCTGAAGTAATCCAGCTGTTCTCTTTCTGCTATCAGCTCCTTCTTTTTGAATGTGAACAATGCAAATGCGTTTAAACTCAGTTTGATTACAGCAAAAAGAAAGTCATAACACTGTCTGCCACAAATCTTTGTGTAACACTGTATCAAGATACTCTTACAGAACATATGATGGATAATGCTGGCACAGGAGCCTTGATTTCCTTTCCTTTGTTGTTGTGTTGGTTTTGCTTGGCCAGTTTTTGGAAGTGGGGGGGCCAAAAAGAGGCTCCCTGTGAGAAGCTTCTGAGGCTTCCACCATGTCCAGCAGAGCCAATTGCTGTTGGCTCTGAGATGATGGACATGTCACTGACCAAACCTGGGCCAATTGAAGATGGTGGTTACGCCTCTGTGAAAACATATTTAAGAAGAAATCAAAACAAAGGGGGTAGACACAGTAGTTTGCCAGTGGAGGAGGTGAGAAATATGTGAGGGAATGCAGACACCGAGGTCAGTGGAGAAGGAGGGGAGGAGTGCTCCAGGCGCCAGAGCTGGATTCCTTTGCAGGCTTTGGTGATGACCATGGGGGAGCAGGCTGTCCCCCTGCAGCCCATGGGGTCCACAGAGGGTGCAGAAATACACCCCAGCCCGGGAAGGAAGTCCCACGCCGAGCGGGAGACCGAGAAAGCGGCGTGTCCACCGGAGACCATGGAGAGAGAGGCTTGCTCCCGAGATGGAACAGCCTGGCCTAGGCCTGCACCCAGTGGACGAGAGAGCACGGTGCAGCAGTTTTGGGACGACTGTCGCCCATGGGGGGACTCAAGTTGCAGCAGATGTGTGTGGCGCTGCTCGTGAGAGTGGAACCATCGGAGAGGTTCACCAAGACCGTCTCCCGTGGAGGGACCCCATGGCAACGCAAGGGAAGGACTTTTTTCTCCTCCTCATAAATTCACCCTCTGCCTTTACTCCCCTCCCCCTTTTTTGCACAGTAGTTTCTTAGTAGTTTTAGCAATAAATCTATTTTGCGACTTAAGTTACAGCCTGGTTTTGACCCTCTCGGAGCGCTATCATCCTCCCAATAAATTTCTTATCTAAAAGCCATAAATCTTTGTGTTAATTAGGGCTCCCCCCCCCCGAGGAGGTGGGGGAAGTGTAAGATGCCTTGGCATTCATGCCAGGGTTCAAACCATGACAGTACTACATGTTGAAATGGTTTAATGTATTTAAACTGTTATGAGTGATATCCAGGAATGAAGTCTGATAGCTGATGCATTAGAAAGGAAAACCTATTTATAAGCTATCACTGCAGACTGCTCATAAGTTTATACTTGGTTTTAAAAAATTGCCACTTCTTGCTTCAGTGGTGTTTACACAGTTTTATTAGTACCGTTACTAGTTTACATGCTTAACACTATCTGTGGTGAACATACTTTTAAAAATACAGTCCTTCCTTCTTATCCTTGCTGCTGTCTTTTCATCTACCAGAGCATGATATTGTTTTACTATTCTTCAATTCCAACATGATAAAACAAATCTTATTAAACACATTATTAACTATATAATGTAAATAAAATATTTATCTAGATAAAAGCTTTAATACAGTATCTGAATTTTAAAGTTTACTTTTTTTCTTAATGGCTGGTTGTCACGATCCGCTTGAGTTGAGCGGGGGTCGTGATAGGTTCTTTTTGGAATCTCAGAGTGCAAAAGAAAACGAAGGGCAAAGTATATAGCTTCAAATAATCAGGAAACAATTTATTTGGGTATTTTGCGATAGAAGAGGGTGAGAGAGAGAGAGTGGGTTATATAGCTACCAACGCTATGACGAGTCTTCCGAAATTCCAGGGATGTCGTCAGGGATCCGTTGGGAGAGATCTCCGCTGTAGTCTTCTCGGGGTGACTTTTTATAGTCTTTTTCAAAGCGAGTGGCTGCAGGCCAGGAGGGAGGTTGCAAGTCATGGGTCGGCCACGTAGAATTGGCTCGGACTTCTCCCCAAAGCAGGTGTGCAATAAGGTGGGCATGGTGACCCGATGCAGATTCTTGGGGCATGAAAAGAATAGGGGTGTTCTTCAAACAGAAGCCAGTGATGCATGGGGAAGGGCTCGCTGTCCCAGCACTCCACCTTGATTTGGCTCGGACCCCACTTCAAGAAAAGAGTCCCCCTCCCTCTTTCTTCCACTCGGGTTTTTGGGGTGTACAGTTCGATAATCGTGAGACAGTCACGGATCTTTAGTATGGTCTCTTACACTGGTGAGTAGCTATTGGAAAGAGCAGTGCAACCAACCAACACCACAATCAACCTTCTGATCTATTTTTGTATGCCTTGTTCAGTCTCTCAGCCTTTTGGGAAAAGGTAGCTATTCTTTTCAAGATTATCTTAAAACTCCTTTGGAAACCACTGTGTGGTGGTGTTTGTTTCCCTGTTTAAACTATGAGCATCACTTGGTTGTTTTTTTTCTAGTCAGAGAATATATCCTAGTACCATGTTCTCTGAGTTTCAATGTATCACCTGGGAATTCAGAGTGTGAAACTGCAGTGTCAACACATTGGGATGCTCATGCTGCAGTTGGTCAGAGCTCCTGATGTGTGATATTTGGTACTTTGGGCAAAAGTGTATAGTGTATGATAGTAATGGTGTATGCAAAACAACCTTGCCACCAGCTACTCAGCAATATGTCTTGTATTTTGACAGGTTATATATGATAGAGCCACTGTTGTTTAGTTATTTTTTATAATTGTCTTATCTGGAAGAATTATCCTCTCAGATTTTGCAGTTCAAACACTTTCACTTTTTCTTAATGTCCAATTTGTGCTTTTCCCTGCTAGACTGTGTTTTAAGCCCAGAAGAAAGCTGTGCAATTGTGCTTTGTGTCATAAAATGGGATTATCGAGGTTTTTCATCTTGCAAAAAGTTTGAGTGCATGGCTATGTTTTAGCCTACCATTGTAAAGTTGTAATGAATAAATTGCACAAAGTCAAGTCCTTGCTAAACAGCACTGTTTATTGATTTCCTTCAAGAATAGTCAGACCACTAGTAGATGTTTGTTCCTTTTGACAATTTTCAGATGGTTCTTTAACCCAGGAAGTACAACCTTTGCCTCTTCATCCATAACTGGGAATTTGCATATGACTTTGGAGGATATTGCACAATGTTGATTGCAGGAAAATCCTTATAGAGACTTAAACCATATTCTTTAGATTCAACTAAAAAAAAATACTGATATCAATAAATCCTATACTGGACCCAGCATATACTTATCTGAAGCTGGAATACCTCTGTTACACAAATAATCATCTTTTTGCTGTCTTATCCATAATTTCTGCAGTCTTTATTGTGATCAGTGGTAAAGAGGCATGTGCTGAGCACGGTAAGGACCCCACAACTAAACAAAGTTGTAAGGTAGGTATGTTTATTTGAAGCGCTGGGTACATGAGAGGTCAGCCTCTAAAGACACGTACGCCTTTGCAGCACAACTCTCCAGTTTATATGGAGTTACTAGATACATATGCATTAAGTTTCGCATACGTCTATACACATTCATCACCTGTCCCTGCTTCTATGCTAATGAGTCTGCATGTGTTTATGCATGCATCTTGCCCCCTGGAGGTGGTCTTCAGGTGGTCTTTTGATGAAGTAAGTAGTCTACCTCAGTGCGGGACCTTCTGACCTTCAGTCTTGCGCATGCTTCCTGGCTCTTTGGTATCAGTCCAAACTCTTGGGCTGGTTTTTACTCGGTTGAGGATCCAAAGAATAGCATCTGTTCTGCATGTCTTCCTTCCTACAATATCTATTGATATGATTAAGACATTGTCGTGGTTTGAACTAATTTAATGCGGGGCGAACACTCCCAAGTTCCAGCAAGCCCCCTCCCTTCCCCACCCAAGTCCTAGAAAAAACTTTTTCCACAGAGAGGAAAGTGAAAAGAAAAAGAAAAAAAAACCCTATTTATTTAACAAAACAAAAATAATGTGCACACAAGGCATGAAGAAAAGAGGGGGGAAAATTATTATTAAAACAAAAACCTGTGGGACCAGTGTTGGATCTTAAAGTCTTTTCTTTCCTCCTGGGAGTGGCTTCCCCCTCCGGGGCCCCCAGAGGGATTGGACAGAGTTGCTCCGGTGGTTCACTGGAGGATTTTTCTCGCCTGTTGTGCCACGGGAACCTTCTAATTCTCAGATGAGAAAAAAAAACCAAGTCAAAAAAACAAGTCCAAAGAAGAAGAAAAAGGAGCAGTCCCAGAGAGCAGGCAGCTTCCTCCCCACCACTGAGCCAGAGTCCTCACTCAAGGAATTTGTGTAACTTGTACCTCTCCCTCCCACTGTCCTTGAAGGAACACCATAAAATAAACCAGAGCAGTCTCAACTAATGTATTGCTACAGAAGGGTTGTTTATCTTTCCTCTAACATAAGCAGATGATAGGAATACAAATACTTAGCTACCCTAGGACTTGCGTTTCCCTAAGCAAGACGATGTATATTGAGTTCCAGCAGAGTTAGCTAACTTGAGCAGTTACTATTAACTCCTTAGTCCCCTGTATCATATGCTGCGTATTGTATTCTAAATCAAATCATCAGTTCATTTAACCTATTCCCTGAGCTGTAGTAGGAAACTATTCATTCTCTATAGAGAAGTTTTTATCACGAGAATGCTAAGGACTATGTTTGGTGTATCAAAGCAAATGGCAGGACATAGAGGAGGAAATAAATAACAATACATTTAATGCAACCTTTAAATGATTTCATGAATGTTCAGCTATCATATAAATGAAATGAGGGATTGCAATTAGTTTATGTACTCATTATTAACACTCTTAAGTGAAAGTTGGGAGCTTTTGAGAGATCAAATCACAAAACCCAAAGAAGCCTTAAATCTGCTGGTTGTATAATAAATTGAATGGATGGGGCTTTAGGTACTGGTTTGCAAGTAATGAATTATTTCATTACTGGTGTCTGGATTCAATCCTATCTGTAGGAGCAACAGGTCAGAAAACCAAGTAGCATCTAAGGCAAGGCTATACCTTGCTGTTACTTGAATATCTTATTAATATTAGGCACATTCAACTGCTACAGCCACTCAGTTTGGTCTTGAAAATATAATAGGTTCTTGAGAAGAAAGACTTATACTATCTTGTGTTAGACCCTGTATCATGCCAAAGATGGAGCTGGGCTAGTTTTAGCAGAAGTGGAGTGTCCTGGCAAATATGCTTTCCTCTGGGTAAGCCATTTTGCCTGTGTAGCATCTTCTAATCCAACGACTGTCGACTTGGTAATGTGCTAGTTTGAAAAGTTAAAAAAATAAAAATAAAACTGTATTATTTATGTAACTTTATAATTATTAAAAATATTTCAAGTATATGTAAAAGGTCCCACCAACCCCAAACAACAAACTCACCAAAAATCTTACAAATTGCTCACAAAGTGCAAATAATCCACATGTTTGAGGACTTAGATATAGCTGATGAAAAGCTGTACTTCAGCATAAGTGGACATTTTAAAAAATATGTGTGTTTGCAGTTGCTTCTGCACTGCAATGGAGTTTGTAAGATGCACTTATGTCCTCTCCCTGCAAGTCTGTCTAATCTTACTGGACAGATTCCACTTGTGTGGTTTGCTAGGTCGTTTTTTAGTGCGGGGAAAACCACAAAAATGCTTTCTGTAAGAAGATTCCGGAAGTCTTCTTCATCATGTCCAGAAAAAAGACCCCTGCCCTGCTGTGTTTTAGGGCCAATCTCTGATGGCTCTGAGTGATGGACAGGCTGGCCAAGCCTGGCCAACTGAGATGCTGTAACCTCTATGATGACATATCGTCTCATATTTAAGAAGTGTTAAAAAAAATTAATTTTGCAGCTGCCATTAGCCTTTGCCTTAGTCCTCCTGCACAGGGGAGGAGAGGAGAGGGTGAGGAGATGTGAGAAAAATGGAGACATCAGGTCAGGGAGACAGAGGAGGAAAAGAAGGTGCTTTGCAAC
>VKON01003536.1:78410-88541 GCA_009741485.1 Malurus cyaneus samueli | reverse complement strand
ACACCACACAACACCGACACGACAACCGACACTCCGACAGACCTCATCGCGTTCGCTGCTTCTGTTGCCGCTGCCCTGCCGGGACGCGGGCCGTGACCATAGCAAAACCGGGACAGCGGGGCTTAGTCCGGGCTGGACTGGGACAGCGGGGATTGGTCCGGGCTCGTTTGGGACAGCGGGGCTCGAGTCGGGACAGCGGGACAGAGGGGACAGCGGGGCTCTATCGGACAGAGGGGACAGAGGGGCTCTATCGGGACAGCGGGGCTATCGGGATTCCGGGCTCTGTCGCGACAGCCGGGCTCTATCGGGCTCTATCGCGACAGCGGCGCTCTGTCGGGGAGCTCTGTCGGCTCTCTCTGTGTTTTGAAGCCGCACGGGGAAAACCTCTGCCGCCGCTGATCGGGGCACAGATCCCCTGCTGGGCGGCCCCGGGCTAAACCGGATTAACTCGTGCCCTGGGCCGCTCCTGCTGTCGCACTAGACAGAACCCGCGGCCATGGGGGCCCGGCTGCTGTGCCTGTGCCTTGCCGGCCCTGCTGGGCTACTACATCTACAGCCCGCTGCCCCCCGAGCTGGCCCAGCCATGGACTAGTCATGGGCATCTCGGCTGCTCTGAGGAGTGTGGAGCACCTGGTGAGTAGGGGGGTAATGGAATCGGGCGGGGGCACCTGGTGATGAGGGAATGGAACGGGCGAGGGCACCTGTGAGAGGGGAATGAACCGAGGAAATGGAACGGAACGGCGGGGGCACCTGGTGATGAGGGGGGAATGGAACCGGGGAAATGGAACGAACGGCGGGGGCATCTGTGATGAGGGGGAATGGAACGGGGGAATGGAACGGCGGGGGACACCTGGTGAGTGAAGGGGGGAATGGAACGGGCGGGCACCTGGTGAGTGAGGGGGAATGAACGGGGAATGGAACGGCGGGGAATGGAACGGGCTGGGCCCTGGTGAGGCGGCGGGCTGGGGCACGGGCGAGGGGCTGGAAGGGGGCACTGAGATTATTGTGACTGTTGATACACAGAAATAGAGAGGGTTTGAGCGCAGCCCTGAGCAGTTCAGAGAGTGAATGTGACACATGGAAAATAGATCGCACAGCCTTGGAGCGGGTTCAGAGAGTGACTGAATGTGGTGTGGGGTGTGGCTGCATCGACAGGCACGGACAGGTTGCTCTCGCTTTAGTGCAGCTGAGGCGCTGCTTAATTTCATGGAAATGCACTGAGAGAAAAAGCCTAAAAACTCCACAGAACCTTTCTGAGTGAGATGGCCCTAAAAACTCCACAGAACCTCTCGGGGTGAGATGGCCCTAAAAACTCCACAGAACCTTTCTGGGTGAGATGGCCCTTGCTGGCCTCAGCCCGTGCCCGCAGCACTACCTTGGGCAGGAGTTTTGCCATTGTGCTCTGACTCCTGTGAAACCCCAATCCCACGGGATGGGACGCTCACGCCTCCCGCTGAGCCGCTGCTGCGGTTCAGCATTTCAGGACATGCCCCTGGTTTGAAACACCTGAAAACAGCAGAACTTTCCTTTGTCTTCGGCTTGTAGTCGAAGGAATTTCCCCTGGGTTATATGGATTTCACAGAAGGCTGGTTTAACAGATTTCCCTGTCTCGGGTTTTAGTCACGGGAATTTACCTGAGTAGCAAGGCTGAGTTTAACAGATTTTTCCCGTGTCTCGGGTTTAGTCACGGGAATTTCACCTGGAGTAGCCAAGGCTGCGTTTAACAGATTTTTCCCCTGTCTCGGGTTTAGTCATCGGGAATTCACCGGACTGCAAGGCTGCGTTAACAGTTCCTTGTCTCGGGTTTAGTCACGGGATTTCACTTGGAATAGCAAAGGCTGCGTTTAACAGATTTTTCCCCTGTCTCGGGTTTAGTCACGGGAATTTCACCTGGAATAGCCAAGGCTGCGTTTAACAGATTTTTCCCGTGTCTCGGGTTTAGTCGCGGGAATTTCACTGGGAGTAGCAAAGGCTGAGTTTAACAGATTTTTCCCCTGTTTCGGGTTTAGTCGAGGGCGGCCGAGCTGCTGGGGCTGCTGCACTACATGCAGGCCATGCGGCTGCTGACCGCGCTGGAGCTCGTCCCCGCCCGCTCCGATGGAAATGTCACCGTGACGGACACGGAGCTGAGCGGGGTCCCGGTGCGCCTGTTCGTGCCCAGGAGAGCTCCCGGTGGGCTCAGGAGGGCTGTGCTCTATTTCCACGGCGGGCGATGGTGGCCTGGGGGAACGGGTGTAGCTGCGGACAGTGCGGGATTTCAGCTGATTTTTGTTGTGTGGGGTGCGGGAGCGGCTGTGTGAGCAGGGACAGCTTTGGGAAGGCACCGCAGAGCTCTACCAACAGGAAGGGCAAGTTTCTGAGGTCTTGTCGTGCGGGATTTCTGCGTTTTTTGTTGTGTGGTGCACAGGAGGCAGGAGCAGCTGTGGCAGCAGGACAGCTTTGGGAAGGCACCGCAGAGCTCTCCAACAGAGAACGGCATTTCTGAGTCTGTCGTGCGGGATTTCAGCTGATTTTTGTCTGTGGGGTGCGCAGGAGGGGCGGAGCGGCTGTGTTGAGCAGGGACAGCTTTGGGAGGCACCGCAGAGCTCTGCCCAACAGGAACGGGCATTTCTGACAGTCTGTCCATGCGGGATTTCTGCTGATTTTTGTTTGTGGGGTGCGCAGGAGGGTGGGCAGCGGCTGTGCAGCAGGGACAGCTTGGGAAGGCACCCGGAGTTGATCCAGCAGAGAACGGGCAGTTCTTTTCTGTCTCTCTCTCACACTGGGTCCCGTTCCAGGGATGAATCCATTTATACGTTTCAGGGATTGAATCACTACATCTCATGTCGCGGCGCGTCATCAACGAGCTCGGATGCCGTCGTGGTGTCCGTCAAGTAAGGAGTGTCTTTCCCTGCGGGATTAATCTGGTTTTCAGTGTCTCTGTGTTTGGTGGGTGCTCCCCTGCTGCCCCGGCAGCAAAATCGCTGAATGCGGCGGGTTTGGCTTTCTGAAGAGGAAAATCCCGGAATAAACGCGGCGCAGGAGCGAACATCCGCAGCAGGGGCGTGTACGCTGAGCCCTCTCCTCGTTCCCAGCAGGTTTCTCACAGCCTCTCTCTCCCCAGTTACAGATGGCCCCCGAGCACCGTTTCCCCGTGCCCTTGAGGATGTGTACCCGTGACCAAGTTCTTCCTGCAGGCGCGGTCCTGGCGCGGTTCGGGTGGATCCCAGGCGGGTCTGCGTGGCCGGGACAGCGCCGGGGGCAACCTGGCACGGCGTGGCACAGCAGGTACCGACAGGCTCAAAATCCGTGCTTTTGTGCTTTCACAGCCGCTAAAACCGAGCTGGGCACACAGGAGAGCCCACGGGCTGTCACGGGGCTGTCACTGGGCCGTTCTGTGCCATCAGAGGGCTCTCGCCTTACCGGATATATCCCTTAAAAAGGCCTCTGCCTTCCGGATATATCCCTAAAAAGGGCTCTGCTGCTCCGATATATCCTAAAAGGGCTCTCTGCCCCCAGATATATCCCTAAAAGGGCTCTCTGCCCTCTCGGATATATTCCCCTAAAAACGGGCTCTCTGCCTCCAGATAATATCCCTAAAGGCTCTCTGCCCGCATAATCCCTAAAAAGGGCTCTCTGCCCTCCGGATATATCCCTCTAAAAAGGGCTCTCTGCCCCAGATAATATCCCTAAAAAGGACGCTCTCCTCCCCACAGAGTTGGTGTGCGCTGCCGCACGGTGACACCCGCTGCAAAGGGACGCGCTGGATATTCCGGAGGGACCAGCTCCGGCTCTGCTAGGCGAGGCTCAGCCGGGGATGAACCAGCCCAAGCAGCCCAGCCCAAGCAGCCCCGCTTTGGGGTCCCGGGGCGATCAGCACCCACCCCTCAGCAGTGACGGGCAAAGGCAGCTTCGCCTTGCACAACACACCCACCCCTTGTGCAATAGCGGCGTTGGCAGATAAAAAAATGATAATCGTCTTCTATAGTCCAGGGCTTCTGGTTAATGTTCGACAAAATAAATTTAATCGCTGCTGTTGTCACGATCGAGAAATTTCCCCACATCTTGCAGAGGCAGCCGCTTGTGCACAGGACAGAGTAAACTCAAACAGGGCAGAATAAACTCAAACGGGGCAGAATAAACCCAAACAGGGCAGAATAAACTCAAACGGGGCAGAATAAACTCAAACAGGCAATAATTGCAGCCAGGAAACGCTGCAGTGCTGCAAGTGCTGCAGAAGGGATGGAAAGAACGCTGCAGCGCCGGAAATCCTGCTTTAGACATAACGGGGGTTTCACCTTTTCCCTTGAAAATTTGGACAAAGGACAGAGGACAGAGGACAAAGGACAGAGGACAAAGGACAGAGGACAAAGCCCTCCCCTGCCCTGTCCCTCCCGGGAGTGACGGGAGATCCCAGCACAGCCCCGTCCTGGGCAAACAGCGCGGAGGAGAAAGATGAGCCCAGACCCGGGACCATCGCAAAACTCGTGTTTGATTTCGGTTCCCACTCTCCATCCTCCCAGGACGGTCTCCAGCCCAGCCCGGGCTCTGCTCTGAGGTCACCCCCGGCTTAGGCGGGAGCTCAAAGTGCTTTACCTTCAAAGAGCAGCTCCTCATCTCCGGCCAGAGCGGTTCTGCCCTCGGGTGAACCCCCAGAGACCTCCCCTAACCCCCAGCGCTCCCAGATAAAGGGAATCCTAAACTGATTTACCCAAAGCGACCCCAAAGCATCAGCGGCAGCTCGGAAATGCCCACATGCCGGTTTTACTGTGTTAGGACAGCGCAAGAGCTCTCTCAGGGATGGGTACCAAATGAAACAAGTGAATGTGAAAATACAGAACAATGCGGTGATTACCCCTCGTGCTGCTCCCAGCCCATGGCATTTGGGGGCAATGAGAGGATTTTAATGCCCCCCCAAACCCAAACCATTCTGTAATTGTGAATAATGAAACCTCACCGTGCTGCTCTTCCTGCACTCCGAGAGCCGCACCACAGCCCCCCGTGCCACCCTCGGCATTTTCATGCTGTCCGAGCTGTTTCGGAAAAAAAAATAAAAAATAAAAAAATAAAAATTGCTTGGATAAAAACCAGCCAAAATTAAGCGGACTAAAGGCAGAGTTAAAATTGCAACGGGAGGAAGAGGAGGCAGCGTGTCCTGCATTCCCTGTATCCCTGTGCTCCAAAACACGGACAAACTGCGGTCCGGGATGGAAGGAAAGCAGAAACACCCCGAGAATCACCCCAAGAATCACCCCGGGAGCCGCACACCGCAGCAGCCGTGGGTTTATCCCAAAGAAACGCTCCCGGAAATGGAAAGGAAAGGGAAGGGAAAAGGGAAGGGAAAGGAGAAGGGAAAGGAAGGGAAAGGGAAAAAAGGGAAAAAAGGGAAGGGAAGGAAGGGAAGGGAAAGGGAAGGAGAAAGGAAGGAAGGGAAGGGAAGGGGGGAAAGGAAGGGAAAAAGGGAAGGGAAAGGGAGGAAGGGAAAGGAAGAAGGGAAGGGAAGGGAAGGGAGGGAAGGAAGGAAGGAAGGAGGAAGGGAGGAGGAGAAAGGAAGGAAAGAAAAGGAAAGGAAAGGAAAGGAAAGAAGGAAGGAAAGGAATAAAGGAAAAGGAAGGAAAGAAAGGAGGAAAGGAAAGGAAAGGAAAGGAAAGGAAAGGAAAGGAAAAAAGGAAAGGAAAGGAAAGGAAAGGAAAGGAAAGGAAAGGAAAGGAAAAGCCACCGGGAGGCGGTGCAGCTCTGCGGTGCCCACCGAGAGCTCTCTAAACCCGAGCAGGAACAGATCTGTCTGTCCTTCACAGTCTGTCCTTCCAGGCCGGCTGTGACAGAGCGGGGCTCGGGCAGGGAGAGGGGCACAGAGCAGCGCTGCAGCCCTGGGCAGAGCCGCATTGCCCGTAGGCAGTCCAGGTACATCAAAAATTAGCATAATTGCGTTAAAAATCGCTTATTCGGCCCTTTAGTGCCGCCCATGGACACCACAGAGCAGTCAGCACAGCAGAAAACACCCCTGAACCGGGAACGGCTTTGGGTCGGGATTTAGGAGCCAGTACTAGAGCACAAAACCCAGGAACAGCTTTGGGTTGGGATTTAGAGCCAGTACTAGAGCAAAAACCCGGGAACAGCTTTGGGCTGGGATTTGGAGCCAGTACTAGAGCAGAAAACCCAGGAACAGCTTTGGGTTGGGATTTGGAGCCAGTACTAAGAACCCGGGAACAGCTTTGGGTTGGGATTTAGGAGCCAGTACTAGAGTTCAGATCACTTCACTAAGTTTCAGGTATTTCTGCTTTCTCTCTTTATTATGAGTATCTTCTTTAATAAGATAATAATATCTTCTTTAATAAGATAATAATATTTTCTTTAATAAGATACTTTTATTACGAATATCTTCTCATCCCATCCTGTGATGCTCACAGCCCTGGGAACTCTCTAAGAAATGAGGGATGACATTCCCGTCTGTTTTGCACCAGAGAATTGGAATTCTGCTTTTTTCATCTGTTGCTGATTAGCAAATTGTATAAATGGAAACAAATGTCTCAGTTGAGAATGCGTTCATAGCCTGAACTGAAAAAAGCAAATCTCTGAAATGGAAAAGTGCAGCACACGCGGGATTTCTGAGCAAAGAAACACAGCAGCAGCCTGAAAGATTTCTCCCTGGAAGATGAAATTTCTCCCCAAAAGATGAGATTTCTCCCCGAAAGATGAAATTTCTCCCTGAAAGATGAAATTTCTCCCTGACAGGAGACAGCCCCAAGCTGTGCTGACATCAGGAGGAATTTCCTCACTGAAAGGATTGTGAAACATTGGAGGAAAAGGATTTTTAAACATTGGAGGAAAGGATTTTTAAACATTGAAGGAAAGGATTTTTAAACATTGGAGGAAAGGATTTTTAAACATTGAAGGAAAGGATTTTTAAAGATTGAAGGATTTTTAAAGATTGAGGATTTTTAAACATTGGAGGAAAGGATTTTTAAACATTGGAGGAAAGGATTTTTAAACTTTGGAGGAAAGGATTTTTAGAAGAGAAGGATTTTTAAAGATTGGATTAAAGGATTTTTAAAGATTTCCAAGGGCTGAGGTGTCAGGGAAAGGCTGGACTCGGCTCTCCGCGCTCTGGGCTGGTCTTTGCTCTGAGCTGGGCTTTGTGATCCCAAAAGGTGTTTTCCAACCCCAAAGGAACTGCAGGAGATTTCAGTCCCCGGAGCTGCTGCAGCTCAGATTTCCCAATTCCCAGAGCCAATCCCACCGGGCAGTTTGGGGTGAAAACATCTGCAATTACAACTGAAACCGTTAAAAGCCGTTTCTGTCTTTAATAATAATAGTGCAAAGTCAGCAAATCGCTCCCAAACCGCCTCTGCAAACACCAGAGCAGCTCCAGGGCTGGGCTTGGGGTGGAAATGGAAAAGGATTTGATTTGCAGAGCCCGTGGGACAGAGGCAAACCCCACAGAGCCGAGGGAAAATTAGAATTTATTGAATAAATTGTAGAATATGAATAGATAGAAAGATATGAATATTAATAGATGTGAAATTATAGAATGAATGTAAATAGTTGAATTATCTAGAATAAGTATTAAATGATTAGATGTATTAAATATAATAAATATTAAATAGAATTTAAGAAGTATTAAATTATTGAATTAGAATAAATTAGAATTAGAATATTTAAATGGAGATTATTTAAATAGGAACATAATAAAATAGAATAGAATATTAATAGAATTAGAATATAAATAGAATTAGAATATTAAATAGAATTAGAATATTAAATAGAATTAGGATATTAGAATAGAATTAGAATATTAACAGGAGGGAAATTTCTGATGGGATTTGACCGAGGGATGGTCAAAAAACCTCACAGAAACGCACTCGGGATGTGAGCGGTGTCGGATTAAAATCCTTTATTTTCCAAACCGTCCCAGCAATCAGCAGCCAATGTTTCCTGCTCGTGGCACTGCACTGAGCCGTTTGCTCTGATAAAAAAAAACCAATTTCACAAGAAAAAGGATATTTTTAAAATAATAAAAGGCATTAAAGAAAACAGAAAAAAATCAGCTTGAAAAGGAGGCCTCAAGCCACAAAGAGGCAAATGTAAAATGATCGATGTCTGTGTTTGAGTGGAAACTCTGAGCTCCTGAGAAGAGCTCCAAGCAGGAACTCTCAGTGTCAGCCCCGCTGTGATCCCGCCACGGCCAGAAACTTTTATGGATTTTCCATGGGGCTGCAGCAGGGAGAGCTCAGACCCCAAATCAGACCCCAAATCAGATACCCCTAATCAGATCCCATCCCAATCGGCAGTAGAGCTCAGACACCCAAATCAGATGTCCCTAATCAGACCTATCAACAATCAGCATCCCAAATCAGATCCCCTACCGATCCCCTATCCATCGCTGGCATATCAGACCCCAAATCAAAGAATCACCAAATCAGCACTCAGAGGGAGTCAGAGCTCAACGACCCCAAATCAGACCTCCAAATGGAGACCCAGAAGGGAGCTCAGACCCCAAATCAGATCCCCATCCGATCGCACCTATGGACCCAGCCCATTCAGACCCAAGATCAATCCCTAATCTACAGCATCCCTATCCAGTCCAACCTCAGACCCCAAATCAGACCCCTACGATCCTATCCATCCCATCGACCCCAACATCCATCGACTGGACGGCTCAGAGCCCCAAATAACTAATACAAAGACCCAAACTCACAGCACCAGTGGAAGCTCAGACCCACAATCAGCACAGTGGAGAGCTCAGACCCCAAATCATATCCAGTAGCCAAATCGATCCCAAATCAGCACCAGTGGAGAGCTCAGACTCCCAAATCAGATCCCAAATCAGCACAGTGGAGAGCTCAGACCCCAACAATCAGATCCCAAATCAGCATCCAGTGGGAGAGCTCAGACCCAATCAAACCAATCAGCACCAGTGGGAGAGCTCGACCCCAAATCAAGACCTAGACGCACCACCAATAGGGCCCAAATGCGGACGCCAAACAGTGGAAATCCGCAACACAATGACCAGAATCACCAAATAACAGCATCAGTGGAGAGCTCAGACCACCAAATCAAGACCCAAATCAGAGCAGTAGAGACCTCAGACCCCAAATCAGACCCCAAATCAGCACCAGTGGAGAGCTCAGACCCCAAATCAGACCCCAAATCAGCACCCAGTGGAGACCCAATGGATCCCAAATTGACCCCAAATCAGCACCAATGGTCCCCAAAGAGTCAGACCCCAAATAGGCCCAGTGGGAATTGCCAGACCCCAAATCAAGACCCCAAATCAGCACCAGTGGATGAGCTCAGACCCCTAAATCAGACCCCAAATCAGCACCATGGGGAGACCTCAGACCCCAAATCAGAAGCAGTAGAGGGAGAGCATCAGACCCCAAAGTCAGACCCCAAATCAAGATCCAAATCAGCAACAGAAGGGAGAAGCTCAGACCCCAAAATAGCATCTCGGGATGCTCTGGGTTCACTGGATTCCCATGGATAAATCGGGGATCCCCACAGAAACTCGGGGATCACACGGAAATTTGGGGATCTCATGGAAACTTGGGATCCCAAGGAAACTTGGGGATCCCACACGAAATTTGGGGATCCCATGGAAAATTGGGATTGCACAGAAAACTCGGGATCCCACAGAAACTCAGGATCCCATGGAAAATTTGGGAATCCCATGGAAAAATAGGGATCCCACAGGAACTCGGGGATTTCATGAAAATTCGGGGATCCCAAGGAAAATTTGGGATCCCACAGACAATTGGGATCCCAAGGAAAATTTGGGATCCCACAGAAACTTGGGGATCCCACGGAAACTCGGGGATCCCATGGAAAATTTGGGAATCCCACAGAAGTTGGGGATCCCACAGAAATTGGGGATCCCCACAGAAAGTCGGGAACCCTCTGGGAGACGACCCCCAAATGTGAGTTATTTCTCAGTCATATCCCAGGTTCCAGCGATGTTCGGGGCTAGCAGCGGGTTCCTGCCCCCACACGCGATTTTCATTCTCATCCCTGCCTGAAGCCACTCCATCAACAATCACGAGCGAACCCAAAGATTTCTGCCAAACGCAGAAAATAAACAAACGCCGAAACCGAGAGCTCGAGAATTTACACAAAGTGCTCCCAGACAGCGACTCTCCGCTCTTGGCTAATCCC
>VKON01003536.1:51042-78385 GCA_009741485.1 Malurus cyaneus samueli | reverse complement strand
GTGAGAATATTAAATAGACATGGAATGTTAAATAGAATAATGGAATGGTATAATAGAATGAGTAATTAAATAGAATTAGCATGTATTAATATGATACATAAATATTAATAGAATTTAAGAAGTATTAAATAATTAATTGAATTAGAAAATTAAATTAGATTAGAAATATTTAAATGGAGAATATTAGAATAGGAATATAATAGAATAGAATATTAACTAGAATTAAGAATATAAATGGCAATAGAATATTAAATGGCATTGAATAATTAAATAGAATTCAGGATATTAGATAGAATTAGAAATATTAACAGGAGGGAAATTTACTGATGGGATTTGACAGAGGGATGGTCAAATCCAAACTCACAGACAACGCACTCGGGATGCTGAGCGGTGATCGAGATTAAAATCCTTTATTTTCCAAACACGCTCCCAGCAATCAGCAGCCCATGTTTCCTGCTGCGGTGGCATGCACTGAGCACCGTTTTGCTCTGATAAATAAAAAACCAATTTCACAGAAAAATGGATATTTTTAAAATAATAAAAGGGCATTAAAGAAAAACAGAAAAAATCAGACTTGAAAAGGAGGCACTCAAGCCACAAAGAGGACAAATGTAAATGAAATCGATGTCTGTGTTTGAGTGAAAACTCTGAGGCTCCTGAGAAGAGCTCCAACGCAGGAACTCTCAGTGTCGCCCGCTGGACCCGCTCACGGCCAGACTGGTTATGGATTTGGGGCTGCAGGCAGGGGAGAGCCAGGGGACGCCGGGGGGGGGGGGGGGAAGGGGATCGATGACTCCCATCAGACCCGCTAGCAGAACTTTAACCTTATCCCATGGGCTCACGCAGAGAAGTGATCAGTACCCCAATCAGATCAAGCCGTCGTATACCGACCCCATATCCCAAATCGGCCATAGTAGAGCCAGACCCAAATCAGATCCCAACTATCAGAGTCGCTATCCACCAACTCAGCACCCAAATCAGATCCCCAAATCAGCTAACCAGCTTGGACGAGCTCAGCAACTTCCAAATCAGAACCCCAAATCAGATCAGAGGGGGCCACCCAAATCAGGACCCCCAAATCAGACGACGGCTCAACCCAATCAGATCCCCGATATCACGATCCCCTTAGACCTCAACCCTCATAGACCTCCAAACAACCCATCGATCCCTACAGCGCAGTAGACCATCAGACCCCAAATCAGACCCCATATCACGCCCCGTGACGGCCAGTCCCCAAATCAGACCCCAAACTCAAGCCATCCCAAGAATCAGCACCAAACAGCCCATGGAGAGCTCAGACCCCAAATACCTAAACCAATAACGACCCAAATCACAGGAGCTGACCACACAGTGGAGAGCTCAGACCCCAAATCAACCCACAAATCAATCCAAGTTGAGAGCTCAAACCCAATTCAGATCCCAAATCAGCACCAGTGGAGAGCTCAGACCCCAAATCAGACCCCAAATCAGCACCAGTGGAGAGCTCAGACCCCAAATCAAGACCATCAGCACAGTGGAGAGCTAGCACCATAGACCCTCAAGCAAGAGTGGCATCAAGCACCAACAAGAATACAAAAGCAGTGGAGAGCCTCAGACCACCCAAATCAGACCCCAAATCGAGAGTCCAGAATGGGCCCAAGGACCAAATTCCCCAAAATCAGACCCCAAATCAGCACCAGTGGAGAAGCTCAGACCCCAAACAGATCCAATCACAGTGACCTCAACCATCAGACCCATGCACCAGTGGAGAGCTCAGACCCCAAATCACCCTAGACCCCAAATACCAAATGGCCAAATGCCCCAATCGACCCAATGGGTCCCCAAATGGGACCCATGATCCATGGCCCCAAAGACCCCAAATCAGCACCAGTGGAGAGCTCAGACCCCAAATCAGACCCCAAATCAGCACCAGCGTGGATGAGCTCAGACCCCTACAGAACCCCAAATCAGCAAGCAGTGGGGAGACCTCAGACCCCAAATCTAGAAGCAAGAGGGAGAGATCAGACCCACAAGTCAGACCCCCAAAAGCTCAGACCCCAAATCAGCATCTCGGGATGCTCTGGGTTCCACTGGATCCCATGGAAAATCGGGGATCCCACAGAAACTCGGGGATCACACGGAAATTGGGGATCTCATGGAAACTTGGGGATCCCATGGAAACTTGGGGATCCCACAGAAATTGGGGATCCCATGGAAAATTTGGGATTGCACAGAAACTCGGGAACCCTCTGGGAGCGACCCCAAATGTGATTTTCAGTCATTCCCGGTTCCAGCGATGTTCGGGGCCGCGGGTTCTGCCCCACACGCGATTTTCATCTCATCCCCTGCTGAAGCCACTCCATCAAAATCAGAGCGAACCCAAAGATTTCTGCCAAACGCAGAAAATAAAACAAACCCGAAACCGAGAGCTCGAGAATTTACACAAAGTGCTCCCAGACAGCGACTCTCCGCTCTTGGCTAATCCCGGGATCAAAATGTTTTTCCAGGAAGGGCTCAGAAACAAGCCGAGCCTTTTAAAACCAGGAGCGGAGCCAAATGGGCGTTTTGCATTCTTTCCTCTCAGTGGAAAAGGAATTCTGGAAGGATTTCCAAGAAAAGGGAAGATTGCTTTAGTCCAGCAATGATTAGATTTAGACCAGCAGTGATTTCACCCAGGTCCGGCTTTAGACCCACAAACCCTTCCCAGCCCAATTCTGTGCCACGAAACAAAGAAAAAAATGGGCACAAAGTTTGCAAATTCCGGTGAAAATCGGCTGGGATTGAGCACGACATTTACTGCAAATAATTCCAGTGTTTTTGGGGTTGTTTTCCAAGTGCTTTGCACATAAACAGAGCTTTATTAGGCGCTGGCAGAGGTTTAGAAAGTGTTTAATTGCACAAATCCCCGCTGGCTCAGGGACAATCTGAGCAGGACAAACCAGCTGGGTGTTGGAAAAGCACCTTCACCCTGAGAAAAAAACGCGGTTTTTTTCATATAAAAAATGCCAGAAAAGGAGAAACTGAGGCAAACGTGGTTGCAGAAATGAGAGCGGCGTTTGTGGACAGAGCTGCTCAAGAGCTGCTGCAAGAATTCGGGATTCATTCCTTCCTGGAGCCTGATTCAACCATTCTCGTGATGCAGAAATCGCAGCACTGAGCTGACTGCTGGGGAAAATTCACCAACTTTTGGCAGAGAACAACTCTGAACAAAAACCTCCAGCCTGCATTCATAACCTGTTGTAGTTTTACCCAAAAACAGCGCTCAAATCTGTCAATCTGATCATTTTCTACTCGTTCAGCCATTCCAAACCCGAGTCACTGCCATGTCCTGATCAAAAAAAAAAAAATAAATAAAAAAAAAAAAATAAAAAAAAAGTTATTTATTCATCAGTGATGTGTTGTCCCCGCAGCTTCTCCACAATCAGAGATTTTTCCCAATGAAACAACAAAATTCAGCCATCTCTGACCTGTGTTCAATTAAAGACTCGGGCAAAGTTTGGGATTCCTACTGCAGCAGATTTAATTCCCGGATGCGAGCCAAGGAATAAACAGAACAGAACATTTGTGTTCGTGGCTGTGGAGCTGCTTCCCAGCAGGATAACCACCCAGATTAAGGCTGAGCTCAGGATCCCAGGGCAAGAGCTGAGCTCAGGATCCCAGGCAGAGCTGAGCTCAGGATCCCATTCCAGAGCTGAGCTCAGGATCCCATTCCAGAGGTGAGCTCAGACCAAGAGGATCAGTCCCAGAGGCTTACCAGATCCTTCCGAGCTTGAGCTCAAGGATCCCATTCCAGAGCTGAGCTCAGGATTCCAAGGCCAGCAAGCTGAGCTCAGGATCCCAGGCAGAGCTGGAGCTCAGGATCCCATTCCCAAAGCATGAGTCTGCAGGAAATAACAAATTCGGCAGAGCCTCGGACTGCCAGGTACATCTAGGTCAATTGAGCTGAGCTCGGCATCCAAGACGACAGAGCGGCCTCGCAGCCTAGGATCCCAGGCCAGTTAGCTGACGAGCCCCTTGCTTCGCCAAGATCCGATATTCACAACGAGCTGTAGCTCTATGAGAATCCCGAAGGACAGAGCTGAGCCTAACAGGATCCCAGGCCAGAGCTCGTTAGCTCCAGGATCACCTAGGCCGCAAGACTCGACGCTCAATGATACCCAAGGCAGAGCTGAAGCTCAAGGCCCATCCTGGTGCCATTCCAGAGCTGACGCCATCAGATCCACCTAGGCACCGAGGAGCCTGACCGCCCTGTCAAGGAGTCCAATTCCAGGCTCGAAGCTCAAGAAGAATCCCAGCAAGAGCTAGAGCCAGTCCAGATCCAAATTCCCAGACCAGCTCAAGGAGTCCCAAATATCCGGCGAGCTGCAAGCTCAGGGATCCTCACGCAGAGCTGAAGGCTGTCAGGCACCCAGGCAGAGGCTGAGCTCAAGAAAGTCCCATATCCAGAGCTGGCTCAAGGACCCCAGGCAGAGCTGCAGCTCAGGATCCCCAGCAAAGCAAGCTGAGCCCTCCAAGGATCCCCAGGGACCAAGCAAGCTCCGGACGCCCCCCAGCAGATCCACCCAGGCAGAGCTGAGCTTCAGAATCCATTTCCAGAATGCTGAGGATCAGGATCCCAGGACAAGAGCTGAGCTCCAGGATCCCTTTAGCAATGCATGTGCTCAGAAAGCCTCGAGGATCCCATTACCAAATCAGGAGCTGACGTCCTCCACGCATCCCAGAAGACATGAGCTGAAGCTCAGGATCCCGGGCAAGGAAGAGCTGAGGAGCATAACAAGGATCCCAGGCCAGCGAGACTGAGCTAAAGGATTCTGAGCCAATTCCAAGGAGCTGGAGCCTTTCAGGATCCCAGGTTAAGCACGAAGACATGAGCTCAAAACGGCATATCAGGCAGAGCTGGAGCTCCAACAGGCATCCCAATTCCAGAGCTTGAGCTCAGGATCACCATTCCAGAGCTGAAGCTCAGGATCCATGGACACGAGTGCAGCTCAGGATCCCAGCGGAACAGAGCTAGCTCACAAGGCATCCCAGGACAGAGCATGGGAGTTCTCAGGATGCCGACCAGGCATGAGCTGAGCTCTAGGGATCCCCAGTGCAGAGCTAGCCTCAGGATCCAGGGCAGAAGCCTGAAGCTCAAGGTTCCCAGGGCAGAGCTGGCTCAAGGATCCCAGGTCAGAGCCTTAGCTCAGGATCCCTAGGTCAAAGAGCTGAGGCTCAGATCCCAGGTCAGCAGCTGCAGCTCAGTTCCCAGGACGAGCTGAGCTCAGGATCCCATTCCAGAGCTGAGCTCAAGGATCCCATTCCGGAGCTGAGCTCAGGATCCCCAATTCTACATGAAGCTGCACTCAGGATACCCAGGCAGAGCTGAGGCTCAGATCCCATTTCCGAGTAGCTGAGCTCAGGATCCCATTCCAGAGCTGAGCTCAGGATCTGTGCTCGCCCAGGTGTCCCAAAGGACCCTACAGCAGCTCCAGCCCCACAGAGCTGCAATGACCCCAAATCGGCCCCAAAGCCAGCCCTGGGCACCCCAAATGAGGGAATTTGCACTGAGGGCTGTGCCAGAGCAGCAGGGGCTCCAGAGACCGGGGGAAGGTGTGGGGCAGATAAATTTCTGCATTTTGAGCTGGACAAAAGCCTTTCCTGAGTGCCAGCACAGCGCCGGTGCATCAGGAGCCGAACTGCTCCAAAATGAGCGGAGATTATCCTGCCCCAGTTTAGGCAGATGCGATTTGCTGCGCTGTTCCCTCGCTCTGCTTTCCTCTCCCAGCTCCTCTGAGCTCACACTCGCTCACACTTTCTGCCAAAACACAGCCCCACACAACCAAAAGCTCCCCTGGTTCTCTCGGTAATGAATCCCAGCTAAACCAAAGTCTCAGCTCAGCAAAGCCGCGAGCTCAGCACGCGTTTGTAGAGCCTTTCTGCCCTCCCTGCGGCCGCCCCGGGAAATCCCAACCACGTTATGATAAAATATTCCACATGTTCCGCAGCCCCTCGCGCAGGGAGGATTTGTGTCTCTTGTAATTTAATGCTCTGCTCTCAGAAGTCGGAGCTGCAGCTTAGTAAGGACAGCGTGTCCTGAGGTGAAAACTCTGCTCTTGAGACACTGACACGGTCCTTTGTGTGTTTAAAATATTTACCTTTTTTTAACGCAGATTTTTAGACATGTGTTTCTGGAAAATGTTTGGTTTTGAACATGTCTGAACAATGTTAGAACCTTTCAATATAAATTCGAGGCTTTATCTTACCTGTAAAGCTTTGCACCGCGATTACATCTCCTCCCAGGGGGAGATTTGCCCTGGAATGACACACTTTGAGCAGAAATGACACACTTTGAGCAGAAATGACACACTTTGAGCAGAATCGTCCTGCCAGTAGCGTTTGTGGCTGTTACAGATCCTCTGAGCCAAAAAGGAGCTGAGCCCTGACAGGCGCTTTTTAAAACTTGTCCCAAAAGAGAACTGAAGGCGGTTTTTGGAGGGGTCGTGCACAAACTCCCCCCGCACGGCAAACGCTCCTTGTCGGGAAAAGAGGGGCCGGGGGATTTGGGGAAAGTGGGGAAAGAGGGGAAAGCGGGGCCGGGGATGCGGGAAAGCGGGGCCGGGTCGGGAGGGGCGCCGTGCGGTGCCGGTGCCGGTGCCGGTGCCGGTGCCGGTGTCGGTGCCGGTGTCGGTGTCCGGTGTCGGTGCGGTGCCGGTGCCGGTGTCGGTGCCGGTGTCGGTGTCGGTGCCGGGGCAGCACAGAGGGGCGCGCTGAGGGCTGAGAATTGAGTTTATTTTGCTTGGGACGGTTCCTGGCGGGGAAGGAAGGAGCTGACGTGTGGAGACGCCTCCGGGGGATGAACCGCCGGCGGGGCCGGGAACGATCGGGACACGCGGCGAGCACTGCCCGGCGGAATTCCAGCTTTCCCTGCGGAATTCCAGCTTTCCTGCGGAATTCCAGTTTTCCCTGCGGAATTCCAGCTCTCCCGGCGGAATTCCAGCTCTCCCGGCGGAATTCCAGCTTTCCCTGCGGAATTCCAGCTTTCCCTGCAGAATTCCAGCTTTCCCTGCGGAATTCCAGCTCTCCCGGCGGAATTCCAGCTTTCCCTGCGGAATTCCAGCTTTCCCTGCAGAATTCCAGCTTTTCCTGCGGAATTCCAGCTTTCCCTGCGAGCCACAATCGCGCCGGACGGGGCAGCTGTCAAAGAGCACCGCTTTAGGTCATGACACAGATCCATCGCTGAGAGTCCGGGGGCTGCTGCGCGGCTCGGATTTGCTTTCAGGTTAAAAAATTCCTCTTTGGTTCCGGCTCGAAGCCGAGCGGCTCCGCTGTGGACACCTCTGTGTGCGCTGTTTGCCCTGCAGGAGGAACCGCCAGCTCTCCATCTCCGCTCTCCGCTCTCGATCTCCACTCTCCCCTCTCCTCTGCTCTCTCCTCTCTCCTCTCTCCCCTCTCCCTCTCCCTCTCCCCTCTCCCTTCCCTCTCCCTCTCCCTCTTCCTCTCTCTCCTCTCCTCATCTCTCTCTCTCCTCCTCCCCTCTCCTCTCTCCTCTCTCCCCTCTCCCCTCTTCCTCTCTCTCTCCTCTCCTCTCCCTCTCCTCTCCCTCTCTCCTCTCCCCTCTCCTCTCTCCCCTCTCCCCTCTCCCCTCCCCTCTCCCTCTCCGCTCTCGGCCGGGGATGGCACTGTAGGATTCCCTCAGGATGGGCGCTCCGCGCTCCGAACGCCCCCGCTGGCTGGGGACCCTGCTGGCCGCCTGCCTGGCCACCCTGCGGGCCACCAGCGCCTGTCCCCGGCCCTGCGCCTGCCCCGGGCCCGCCGAGCTCCACTGCACCTTCCGCTACCTCTGGGCAGTGCCCCCGCGCATCCCCCGCGGCGTGCGGCGCATCAACCTGGGGTAGGTGCAGCTTTAGACCCGGACCGCCTTAGACCCGGACCTCGCACGGCAATCATTACCCTCCCAGAGTTAGGGCTAGGAATTTACCAAAGCCATAAAATAAATCCACGGAGCTTAAAGCTCCGCAGCGCTCAGCAGCGGCAGCAAAGGCTGAGACCACCCAGGCTCAGGGGAAATTCTGAGAATCTGGCACAGGGCACAGGAGAACTTCAGAAACATTTGAACATAACTTTCATTTATATTACCTTTATATATTATATTATAGCTTTCCTTTATATTACCTGAATATTACCTTTATATGTCATATTATAACTTTCCTTTGCATTACCTGAATATTACCTTTATATATTATATCATAACTTTCCTATACATTACCTGAATATTACCTTTATAAATTATATTTATTATAAGCTTCCTCTATATTACCTGAATGTTTTGCCTCTGTACCATGGAATTTGGAGGGAGCTTGGGGTAGCTTTCTCTCTGAAAAAGGGTAGGTCAGGGCTCAGAGGGTGGGCTGGAAAAGGAGCAGATTTTAATTGCGCATTCCAGTCTTTAGAGATTGTGACATGACCCTCATGAACACCGAGGTCACCTCTCGTGGCCCCATGGACCATTAATTCTGCACTCGCTGATCCCTCCGCATCCCTTCTGTGATTCTGCCCCGCAGCGTTTGGCTCGCAGCTTTCCTCTGCTGAGTTCATGTGGAATTTGATTTTTTTTCTGGCCACGTCAGCCCCGCGGTGGTTCTGTTCTCTGGTGGTTAAAGGAGCGGGGAGTGTTTAGGCTCAGCTTTGTTCTGCCGCTTCCTCTGCGCAGTTTCCTCTCTCTTAAACCCAACCGTGAGACCCCTCAGCAATATTTGGGTTTCCCTTTTGCTGCACAGAGCCTTTGAACCACGTGCAGAAAACGCACAAGGGATTTTTTTTTTTCATGGAAGCGGCAGCAAAGCGAGCACACAGAGGTGTTTTTCACTCTCCCCATCCCCTGGGAATTCAGGGATCACCGTCCTGGATAAACGACCCCTTTTGTGCTGACATGAAGGAATGCCTGGAGGTTTCACCGTGCCCACGGGCAGAGCTGCTCACCTTTAGCCATGCCCAAAGAGAGTTTTTTTGTTTTGGATTGGTGGGATTTGGGTGTGAAGCCGGACTAACTAAACCTCGGTCCCTCACAGCTACAACAGCCTGAGAACGCTGAGCCCCGCGGACTTTGCTGGGCTGGAGAACCTGGAGCTGCTGATGCTGCACAGCAACGACATCAGCACCATCCCCGAGAGGGTGTTCGGCGATCTGCGTTCCCTGCAGGTGAGAAATAACCACCCAATGTCCCTTTTTTGTGATGATTTAAACCGAATTTCAGTGAGCAGCCACAGAGCAGCCTTCTGCAGAGTTACAGGTGAGAAATAAACCACCCAATGTCACTTTTTGTGATAAATTAAACCGAATTTCAGTGAGCAGCCACACAGCAGGCTTCTGCAGAGTTACAGGTGAGAAATAAACCACCCAATGTCCCTTTTGGTTCTGATTTAAACCGAATTTCAGTGAGCAGCCACAGAGCAGCCTTCTGCAGTATTTCAGTGTCCCTTTTCTTACCATATCCACGTGAAGGTCAGGGGTTTTCAGGGGCCACAATGGTGATGGGAAATGTCTTTCCTTCCCCGGTGCAGCGTGAAGGCATGGTAGATATCTGTAAATATCTGTAAATATCTCAATATATCTGTAGATATCTGGATATATCTGTAGATATCTGTAAATATCTGTAAATATCTCGATATATCTGTCAGCTGCACCTCGGAGGGAAACTGCAGTCAAAACTCTCTTTTTTTCACACGGGGAGAGAAACTGCAGAGCTCCGGTGCTGAGAAAGGAAACTTGTCATGGTTTATTTCTGAGTTTGGGTTTTTTTGAGGATTATTTTCCTTTGAGATGATTGTTTTCCAATGAGATTTCGCTTTCCCTTCAGTGCAATCCTGTCCCTTGCTGGCATTCATTGAATAAAGGCCACTGCTCCAATAACACAGTGCTTAAACTGTGTTAAACTTAACTCCATAGAAAAACCTCAATGCTTTAAAGAAACTCCTGTTCCTGGTCTGGTGAAAGATTTTCACTGCACAGAGCAACTTCAGCACCATTTATTGCTGGCCCTATAACTTTAATGTGGTTTAATATTATGCAATGGTTATTTTTCCATGAACAGGTGTTAAAGATGAGCTACAACAAGGTCAGAGTGCTCCAGCAGGACGCGTTTCACGGCCTGAGCAGCTTGGTGCGGCTGCACATGGACCACAATCAAATGGAATTTGTGCATCCCCACGTTTTCCACGGACTCACCTCCTTGAGATCGGTGCACCTGGACGGGAATCTCCTTCAGCAGCTGCACCCGGACACTTTTGTCACCTTGCACTACAGTCAGATATTTCAGATCTCCTTCCTGAGGCACATCTCCCTGGCTGACAACGCTCTGACCTCGCTCCCAGCAGAAATGTTTTCCTACATGGCAGAGCTCGAGAGCCTTTACCTGCACGGGAACCCGTGGAGCTGCGACTGCAGCCTGCGGGGATTTGCAGAGTGGGCTCAGCACAGACCAGGTGAGAGCAAGGCTTTGTTTGTGCTCCTTAATCCTGACACAGCGAACTGTCCTTTGTTCATCTGTTTATTCTCCCAGAAAAGACTGGAACACGATGGGATTTTCGTAGGTGTGTGTTATCAGGATAAAGGGATTAATTCCACTCAGTTTCCCCGATTAAATCAATCCAATGGCCTTAATGCATTCTCCTGTACACCAGGAGAACCCACAGGGAATAAACAAACTTTTATGGAACTAGCAAAAGCATTTTTTTTAAAGATTTTTTAAAAAGCAAAGAAGGAGCTCAGTGGATTTGAGGACTTTGCTGCTGCTGCTGCTGCTGCTCACGTGCCACTTCAGGCTCTGGTTTTATTTGATATTTTGGTTTTATATAAAAGAATCACTTTGGTTTTATATAAAATAATCACTTTGGTTTTATATAAAAGAATCACTTTATTAGTAGCTATGCATCATTTTTAACACTTTAGCTTTCAGCATGAAAAACACTGAAGTTTTGTTTTTTNGCTCTGGTTTTATTTGATATTTTGTTTTATGTAAAAGAATCACTTTGGTTTAATATAAAAGAATCACTTTATTAGTCGCTATGCATCATTTTTAACACTTTAGCTTTCAGCATGAAAAACACTGAAGTGTTTTTTTCCTTTCAGATGTTCTCAAGTGCAGAAAAGAGAGACTCTCCGGTGCCCAGCAATGCCCGGTCTGTGCCAGTCCCAAAAACCACAACGGGAAAAGTTTGGCGGATCTTCCTCCCGCATCTCTCACCTGCTTCAAGCCCGTCATCGACGACTCCCTGAAATCCAGGAACCTGACGCTGCCGGACGATGGGGATTTTTTGGGTTTCGCGTCTCCCAGGGATTTCCTGGCTCCCGTGGGCTCCGTGGTTCTGAACGTGACCGACCAAGCGGGCAACCGCGGCAACCTGGCTTGCCAGGTCCAGAAACCGAGAGAGACCTCTCCCGCCTCCTTTGAGCAGCAAGGCAGCGGCACCGTGCTCAAAAGCTCCTTCTCAGCGTTCCTGGTGTGCGGAATTGGTGACGGGCACATCCAGCAGCTCTGGAGCATCCTGGCGCTGTACAGCACCTCTCCCCTGAAACTGGAGAGAACCACGGACGGCACAGCTTCGGGCAGGCAGAAATACAAACAGATCCGCTCGGAGAAAGATGAACTGTTCACCAATATCGAGGCCGAGCTGCGAGCCGAGCCGGGCTGGCTGGCGCAGAGCAAAGTGACCCTGCAGCTGGACAGGATGGCCACCACGCTGAGCGCGCTGCACCTCCGCTACTCCGCCGATGTGCAGATCAGGCTGCCCGCTGACGGCACGGCCCCGGTGACAAAGGACTGGGTCACCATCTCCGGGGACGGCAGCACGCCCAGGGAGCACACGGTGCTGGTGGGGAGCGGCGTGGAGCTGGGGTGCCGGGCCAGGGGTCACCCCACACCCACCACCGAGTGGGTCCTGTCCGACGGCAGCCGAGCGCGGGCGCCGCACCTCAGCGAGGACGGGAGGATGGTTGTGCTGGGCAGCGGAACCCTCACCCTGCGCTCGGCAGACACCTTCGACTCGGGGCTGTACCGCTGTGTCGGCACCAACGGCCGCGCCGCCGCCGCGCTGGCGTTCCGGGTCACCGTGCTGGAGCCGCGCCTGGAGCGCCGCGATGTGAACGGAGCGCGGCTCTGGGCCGCTCCGGGCAGCACCCTGCTCCTCCCCTGCACCGCCACGGCCGCTCCCGAGCCTGCCGTCACATGGGTGCTGCCTGAGGGGTCAATCCTCCGCCACTCTGCGGGGAACAAAGAGGTTCTTGCCAACGGCACCCTGAGAATTCGCGGGGTGAGCGAGCGGGACGCCGGCTTCTTCCGATGCGTGGCGGCCAACCCGTACGGCGCTGACCTGCTGGTGTTCCAGGTGCTGGTGAGGAGGGGTGGAACTGCTGCCAGGAGAAAGCAGGGGGCTGAGGGAGATGGGGAAGAGGGCTCTGGAGGTGCAGGGCTGGGCTCTGCCGTGGCACTGAGCCGAACCTCGGACACCCCGAGAACTCACGGGGAGCCCAGCAGCCGGGGCGCCCGTCAAAGGAACGGCCACGGGAACACCCCTCACCAGCCCTACAGCGACAGGACGGGCTGGCAGCTCAGCGGACAGCGCAGACAGTTTGTGTCCTCGGGCAGGAGAGCCGATCCGCAGCGCTGGGCAGCCTTGGTGGAGAGAACGCGGAGGAACCGCACGGCCACGGACAGAGCAGGAGATGGAACAGCAGAACCGCCCGTTCATGTCCAAAAGATCCCAGAGGCACCCGAGGATGGGGAGGAGACATCTGGGGATCTCATATCTCCAGAGGAATTCATGATTCCAGCAACAGAGAGATCCCCGGGGTTTGCTCTGGGGACAGCGACAGAGCTCACGGTCACTGCAGGGCCCCAGGAGCCCCCAAATCGGGGAGGGAAAATCCCCCTCCTGCTCACAGAAACACTGACACCTCCACTCTCTCCTCCTGCAGCATCGGGCAGCGGAAAATCTCAAACAAAACCTACAGTGTGGTGGGAAAGATCTGGCGGGAGTCGAGTGTCAGGAAATGTGGTAAAACAAACAAGTGCAGCAAGTGGGACAGCCACGCTCTCCCCTGCTGTGCAAAGGGCGATATGTTCTGAGGAAAGCAATAACCAGAATCTGAAATCTGTGACACCCATGACACGAGCAGCAGGCACCGGCGAGGCTGGAACACCCCAAAACTCAGCAGATGAGTCCCATATTTTCACTGAGGCTGTTGCTGGGGTCCCCGTGGGGACAGTCAGTGCACCAAGCCCTGAGTCTGGCCCAGTTTATTTTCATAAAACTCAGAGAGGAGGAGCCCCAAAGCCACCACCGGCCTCGACTGTTTCTTCCCGTCAGCAAACCCGGGTTTTCCAGGATGTTCCAACTCAGCCGCCCCAGCTCCAGCAGCGCCGCGGGAGACGAAGGAAAGTTCCAGGGCGAAGACGAATTGTTAGACCAGGACGTGTCCCACGTGTGAGGCAGACAGTCACACCCATTATTGCTCCTAAAACTGACCCCAAAATCACCAAATCTAAAATATTCCGAGGGGGAGGAAGGCGAGGCCAGAGGAGGAAGAGGCCTCGGAAAACTCCTGCCCCACAGCGTGTGTGAGTAGAACTAGAATACATAGAAATATTGACTGTTTACTGGGAAGAAAGTGATGAAGAGGTTGTAAAAAGAGAGAGGGGGTAAAAAGCGTAAGTACAAGACCAGGCTCTGAAAAAGCAGTTGTGATGGAGTACTACTATAAAATGTCCCACTAGTGTTACTTGGGATTTTGATATTTTTGTACTTCTCTGTGAATGTGAAAAGGACAGGGAGAAGAGCTCTTCTTAATGCAGACTTCATCTCCTTGATCCCTTTCTAAGAAAATCCAGTGTGGCCTTCCTGTCCATCACACAGCATTATGCTTGGAAGCTGAACAGTGTTCTCTGAGAGCCACGTTGCTGCTCTGTACCTACCATGGGCCTCAAAAAAGTCCCAGTGAAAGCAGTTCTCTTATTCTTCCTTGACAGTGTCCCTGCTCTCTGGGGCAAGGCCAGCAGAGTGAGCAGATATTTTACCTCACTAAGTATGTGTGCAAATAAACAACTTGCAGATCTTGTTTCTATATCAAAAATTCTGAAAGCATTTTGTGATCTCCCCATTTTCTCTTTCTGCCTCCAGATCTGTCTGTCTTTGGCAGTTGTTTTCAGTTTGATGTTTCAGATGTGGTTCAGTAAAGCATGGGCTGTGAGCCCCTGTGGGACTTCATTGTGTCAAGGAAGTGCTGCCACATGGGTTTTTTCCTATGATGGTTTTCTTTGTCCATCTCACTGGCTCCTGTCAGAGATCCCTTTTTTTGAATGGGAGGCAGTTCAGGCCACTTTTAAATTGCAAATCGTAAATGTTCCTCTATTCTTGTAAACAGATCCCCCTTTTCTTTGCTTACAGTGGGCAGGAGATCAAGGACAGTTGTACTGTCACCTCTGTTAAAGGTGCCAGGGAACAAGGGGATGTTGCTTGGGACTAGCATTGTTTCTGAATGGTTGGAAATTTTTTTGTATTTTCACTTCCAGCAGTGGAGCTAACAATGATCCTTGCTTTAGAGCGTTTCTCTACTGACGTGAGCAGGAAAAGAGCAGCTTAGTTCTTACAGCTTGTTCACTTCCCACTGCCATCCTGTTCATTAGACATTATGTGGTGCCTTCCTAGTTCTCAAGAAAAGATACAGTCTGTTCTATCTTAACAGACAGCATGGATAAACTTCTGATTTAGGGGGCTGTCATTTGTGGAGATGTATTTTGATTTCCAGGCAGAGAATCAACTAGGTACATGAAAGCCCATGACCATTCTGCCCACATTGTGACAAAGCTGAACACAGGCCTTTATGTCCAGAAATAGTGTTGCCATATTGTCTCAGCAGTAGGTAAAATAGGCCCATGCTCTTATGTGTTGTAAACACTGTTGTTGCAAAGGGGTGCAATTTTCTTAAGTGATAAATTCTACTGCAAAACACATATGCTGTGTTTGATCCCTTCATTTTGCCTTTCTGTGCCTAGAGAGATTTCAACATAAAAGAGGCAGGTTTTCAAAGGTATCCTGGGCATATAGAACAGCATAGAAACATCTAATAGAGCAGTAAACATCATATTTACAGTAGTAGCAGTTAGCATTTAACTCAGAAATCAGCAGCAGTTAGACACTTAGGCTATTTCTCCAACTACACATATCAATCCATCTTCCTGCATGCAGAATGTTATTTGGCTTTGGACATTTTTGGTTTCCTATTTTCAAGAGAGATAAACTGGGTCTCTTGGCCTGCAGAAGGAAATAAATGTTCTGAATGAAAAGGTTTGCAAATGAAGTGTTGTAAATAGGGCAAAATTGCAGAAGCCAAGGGAAAGATAAGCAATCCAGTCAGTGCTTGGAAATACTTCTTGAACCTTTGGAAATACTTCTTGAACCTGTTATGGAAATAATTGCCTGAGACCAGCAGTTTGTAATTAGCAGTTTGATATGTTTCATGGTTGGCTTGTAGATATCTGGACATTTATGCTGTCTATGTGATCGATCTCAGCTATTCATGTGCAACTTTAGAGTCCTGTGCTCAGAGTTCCGTGCAGCAGGCTAAAATAGGATTTGGACCAACCTTTTTGAAACTCAAGAGTTTGATTTTCCCATAAAGGCTTTACAGGCTAACTTCTGTGAGTACAGTGTGCTAACTGCCTCTGTTTGTTCCTGAGGAATGGGGTTTTCTGATGTTCCCAGATTTTCTTCATTCTCATCAAAGTCAGTTCTAGAACTTCTGTTGCTCAGATTGTTGATATGATTCCAACAGAGCCTCCTCCCTGTAACACGCTGGAAATAAGTATTACTTTCCTGTTCTCAAATCTGTTATGAAGAACCATTTAATGTAGATGGATGAATCAGTTTGAGATTCGCAGGGTCACGGATTATTAATATTCATAGTATTTTCAAAGCTTGAACACTGATGTCAGTCATGAAAACCACACAACCACAATTGGTTTAGATTTGCATATTTCTTCAGCTCTATGCTTTTTGGTGCTGTGGGGCTTGTTATAAGTGGAATTACCTTGACCATTTTTTTCTCATGAGTATCTGCTAAACCCTCTCAGACCACTGCAATTAAGAAACGGGGCCACGCAAAAAAATTGCACTCAAAATTATTTTTACATTTTTTTTCTTAAGGCAAACAGGACCCGTGAATTTGAGATAAATACAACAAAATGCAAAGATGTGAAGTTTTATTCATATTGGCAGAATTGAGAAATATGCTTCTCTTTTTCCCCAGCCTAAAAGTTACAGTTCTGCCCCTTTTAGTGGCTTATTTCATGCTTTGCTCTTCATACAAACAGCATTCTGAGTCCAAAATGAGCACTTCAAAGCACAGACTAGTTGTATGTATGCCAAGTTAAGAAAGAGGCGTAATGACTGGAAAATATTTCTCATTTATGGAGAAACTGAGATTTAGCACCTTTCCTGCAAGCTTCCATTGAATAAGACCTTTTCCTTCAGTTAACATATGTGCATGCTGGAGACACAAAATATATCACACATTTTTAAAGTTAAATTATTTTTAATCCCCCTGTATCTGAAAGGACAGCTATAACTGTAGATCAAAGAAGTTGGATGATATTTTTTTATCTGCATGCTACAGGATATACCTGAAACTCATAGACAGAAAAGCTGCCTTTAATCTGTGGCAGTAATACCCATTCTATCTGATCTAGGTTAACATGTCTAGCTTTTTGCCTAGATATTTGAAAACATCTTCTGAAATACACTCCCACTTGAAGCAATTCACCCTTTTCCACATAAGTGGGCAAAATTTGGAACCACAGAAAAAAATGTGAAAACAAACCCAGTCTCTGCATAAAAGGCCAAATGGCCTAGACAGAAAGAATTATTCACAGACATTCATTTAGAGATCTGAGGGATCTTAACTTGAAACATCCTTTTTCTCTGTTTTCACTGTGAATTGGTGACAGCATGGGTTTTTGTAATAGTTAGGCATTTATGGACCTTGCTGTGACATTTATGCAGCCAGAGAGCAGTACCCCAGTACTACAGTTATTGTACGGGTATTTACAGCTTGCAAATCATACTTAGAATTCTGTGTCCGTCTCAGAGAATCCCTGTTTCATTTTGCTTGTTTTTCTTTATATGAAAATTAATGCATTCATTTAGCAAAGCCTTGTTGGAAATTTGAAGACCTGTGAGTAAAATGTTTTTGTGCAGAATCCTACTGAAAACCATGTGTGTTTTTCACCAGATTTGATGTCAAACCAAATGCCCAGGTCTCCAGAAGCTGTAGATTTATTCCTGGTCACATTGTCCTAATGAACTCCACTATCTTAATGTTCATTTAGAGCTACTTTGGGGCAGGACTGTCTTCATTCATTTCACATAGTTAGCCTTTCTTTCTCCTCTCCAATACCGCTCCTCATATTCTATTCTGTGCCACTGAGCAAAGTCAGACAGAAGGCTTGCATGTGTGTCTGCATCTCACTCTACAGACAGATGGAAGCCTGGTGCACCCACTCTCCATGCAGACAAGAACTTACTTTCCCCGTGTTCCAAGGCAGCTGACATGGTCACTGCAATGTTGAGCTGAACAAATCCATGCTGCCTCTCATCAGGGCTGATTGCTTCAAGCCTGGCACTGCCTGGGTTGCTTTTATGTGCTCTGGCAAGCATGGCACATGGGCAGAACCAGCTCCCTTTGCCTGCACGGTGCTGTGGGGGCATAGCCCCAACCAACTCTGAGCAGCCCTTTTATTTATTTCGTGTAAACGAGAAACCACATCACCAGCACTATCCATCTCTAGCGTGCCAGAGAATGCAGGGTGTTGTTTTTTCCTTTCTTTGTTATAATAAACCCAAGGAGAATTGAGACTGTTGCAACTTCAGCTGTCTTTTCTCCTTAGAGAGCCTGGTTGTTTTGCTTATCCCCATTTCCTTAGGAGTTGTGCCTTGTGAAATTGCCCTGTCTACCATGAGACAGATTCCTAATCAGTTTGAGACCTGTCTGACAGAAAGGTAAACACCTTGAAGACATTAATATCCTGAAAGCTTTGTAAAACTTGTGTCTGGGTAAAGGACAGATCTGCAGCAGAGTGGCTCAGTGAGGCAGGCTGGAGTGCTCAGCAGGGATCTGTTCTGTCTGTGCTCTCAGCAGCCAGGCAGCACGGTGAGCTGACAGGTCCATCACAGGCAGAGGCTGCAAACCAGCCTTGTTGTCTTGCTCAGGAGGTTGGGGATATGAGGGAGAGCTGTGCAAGCTCAGGGGGGACAGAGGGGAGAAACTGGAGATAACCCCAAAGTCTGGCAACTGCTAGCTGAAATGTGTAGGAGGAAGTGGGAGCCTGCTGTAGTGTGGTAAGGCAGGGCCATCAGAGGCAGATCCATAGGAAACAAAGCTCCATTAATTCCTCTACACAGAGATTGACTTATTTCAATTAAAGTGTTTTTAAAGAAAGTGAAAAATTGCCTCATGACCTAATGGGTTTTATTCTGATGCTGACCACCTCATAGGGTGGATTCAGGCACACTCCATGTCTCTTTATAGAAACAGTGGAGAAATGTAGTCACAGGATCTAAGCAGGAGGTCTGCAAACAGCCATTACTTCTCTCCACTGACTGAAAGGAACTCCTGGGAATATGTGCTCTGAATTACTCATGAATCTCTCTAACTTTTCAACTGTTGTGGCAGGCAACCTACATGACCCAATACCTGTTTAGTCAGGGAGTCAGAAACACTAAGTTTGGTTTTGGGCTCAAAAGGGCTGCTTGTGGGGGAGAAATGAATTTAGAAGACCAATTTTGCAGCCATCTTGAAAGGGCCTGTTTTATGCTAAACACTGAAAATTCATCCTCTTAAAAATCAGATAAAGCATCCTAGTGTGAAGGCACCAGGCTACATCTAGTTGTTTTTGAAATTAGATGACTGCCTCTTTGCCTCAGTTTCCATCTGAAGAGATTTCCTAGTATGTAATCAATTTGAATTCCATTTGATGTACAGTACTGCTCTGAACTGCTTTGAAATTTTCAGATAAAAGGCACCATAGGAAACAGAAGCATTTAATGTTATGTTACACTATAAATTTTAATTACTAGGAATATCTTATTTTAAATAAATTATGTTTGCATGATAAATTTTCAAGCACTATTGTAAATTTTCTGGACAAGAATGGTGTTAAAATAAATGTACAGCTGAAATAATTTATAAGACCTTTTCACTGTGTGAAAAGGGTATGTTACTGAAATGTCTTCTTGCTACTGTACTGTGATCTCTCTCAATGCCTCCTGAACATAAGTAAACTTAGATTTTCCTATTAAATTTGACATATTTGACTATATCACATAGAGCTTGCCTCAACAGCTGGTTAATTATTTATTAAGGGTCAGGAGGAATTGGAAGATTAAAGGCAAACCAAAACTGAAGGAGAAAAAAAATTCTTCCTAAGTGAGCTTTTACAGCAGCCTTTTTTTTTAAAGGTTCTGCTTTATATTTACCTTATTCTTGACTTTCTGTCTCTTACTAGAGAATTTTTTCGAAGCTCTTTTGAGGATCTGAATGGTGTTGCTTTATGAGTTGAAAGAAGAGATGTCTCTCACAGCCTCTACCCATTTTCCCTTCTTTGAATCTCAGTCTCTCTAGCACTGCTTCCAAATTAGGGTTTGGTTTGAGGGAAAGGCGGGTGTTTTGTTTTGTTCTATATTTACAAAAGTCGTATTTATGGTTTTTCCCTTGCTTAGGGCCATTTAGTCTTTTGCAACATTGTAGATTGAATTTGTCCAGAGATGGGAGGTTTCACATGAAAATCTCTGTAGTGTCTGCACTTCACGTGTGTCACAGGAGAAAAGGGTAAAATCCACACTGTCCCCGAGCACATGGGCCTGCAGGGAAACATCAGGATGGGCAGTGACTGTGTGTATATTGGTAGTGGTGAAAAACCCCCGGGGAGTGATGAATGTTGTCTTATCTCTTGTTCCAGCCACACTGGAATGGCAAGACTGAGCTGTCACTATGAAAGATTGCTCAGTCATCATTCCCCCCTTTATTTCTCACTACATTTTATTCAGACTTCACAAAGGTAGAGAAAATTCAGCTAGAGCAGGTGCAGAAATTCCCAAGCTAACCTTTTTTTTTTTGTACCACAATTCATACATCAAAATAAAGACTGCTTGTAAAACAGTATTGTTTTCAGTAAATCACTCAAATTATTTTGGGTATTTTTGAGCAGCAAAGATATTTCTCTTTCTGTAGGCCTCTCCCTGGAATGTTTTGAAAGTTAGAAATTTCATTTGTCTTCAATTATTCTTCGTTTCAGTATGTTACCTTAATGTTATATTAAATTCCAGGAAAAAAGGGGAATTATAAAGATTCTAATTTGATCTTATATGTGTGTTTTTGAAGGGAGAAAGACAGTGTTTGTCAGTATGCCCCAACTTGAGATAGGAATATTTTTCAAAATCTCAATAAACTTATGCAGGATGAGAAAAATCCTAACTTGTCCACTCTCTAAGAGAAAAAGTTAATTCAATAGCAAGAATACAGAACTGTACATTCAGTATCTTGTGCCTCACTAAAACGAAGCTTTTTACACTGTAACTTATGACTTCCATTCTGGAAAAATGACAGACTAGAAACTGGAATTCTTTAATTGTGTTGGAAATATTTATAAAGAAAAAATAAAAAAATTTTTGTAGACTTCAGAACAGAAATTTAAAGGTTCTGCTATTCTCCATGCTCCAGGAATAGGATCAGAAGGGTCAGTGATGTTCATAAAAATTGGAGGTATTTGGTGATTCGCAAAACAAGACCTAAATAGACTACCAAGAAATTAATAGCATGTATGACTATTAGCACACAGATTTCTGACTTTACTCAATTGAGGATCCTCATCCTAAGAACAGGGATCATTAGCTGAGTTGCAGCACTATGCAAACCCAAGTGTGTGGCTTCTGGACAGGGTTGGTAAGTCCAGAGGGCTCTGCACTGCCTGTGACCTGTTTGCAGTGAGCTCAAGGATATCTGCATCATCCCTCATCACACGGGATAAACATTCCTGGGTGCTTACCAGGACTTTATGATGAGCAGTCTCTCTCATGCTTAAATATCCCAGACAGGCAAAAACGATGTTCCTCCTTTGACTAAGTCAGTTATTGAGGCTGCAGTGTTTGTAGTTAGACATTGAAGGAAAATGTGCAGTCATTCAGTTGGTGTTTTTATGGCACTCTTGTCTGGCAGGTGACTATATCTGTGGATTTTCCCCTGTAGCTTGACTAGCTTGTTTCAACACATGGCAAAGCTATGGAAGGCAAACGTAAGTCATGCAATGTCTGAAACTTCACTGATTCGTAGGTTTGCAAAGTGCCGACCAACTTTTCCAAAATCTTTGACTGAGAAATCAAAGTCTCTTGATGAAAAATGAAAATGTTTTTTGGCTTGTTGGAAAAAAAATAACCCATAAGCATCAGACTGAACTGATCTGTAAGGAGCTGATGGTAAACTAGAGCTAACTGACAAAACTTCATATTGTTTTATAAAAGATGAGAAAGTAAAAAAAATGTCAAATAGGTTAAACAACTAAAATGGAGCAGGGATTCAGAGGATTGGGATTCCATTGCTGTCTCTAGCACTTGTTTTCTGGGTAACTTCAGTTGACTAAAGTCATTTTACTTTTATGTTTGAGTTTTCTCCTTTTTCAAATGAAATATTTTCACTGATCTCTACGCTTCCTTGAGATTTGCCAATTAGAAGTAGAGTCTAGGATCTGGGAATCACAAAATGAGGAGGTTTGTTTTCTGCTAGCCGGTATCTCATACCTCACTCTGGATCTCCTCTGTAGTTGCTGGGCAGAGTCTGCCAGGCCAGTGTGTCTTACCCATTGTACCAGCAAGAGAAGCAAATGCCTGCAGGCAGCCTGATTTCTGAGGGGGGCTGGTCATGCTTGTGCTGCTGTGTTCTGGCAGGGCTTGTCCCAGAGGAGGGTCACTGTCTGTCATGGTCTGTGAGGCTGAGAGATGGCTCTGCAAGCAGAGATGGCCACTTCAGCACTTGCCACACTTCTCCCTAAAATTACAAATTCCCGCATTCATGGGAACTTGTACTGACAGGACAGGCACCCAGGAGCTGGCCGGGCCCTCGGCTGTGAATCTGCCTCCGTCGGGTGGATCTCTCTCGTCTGGTGTGCTCCATGGGCTGTCCGTGGCCCCGAGTGGCACCGCAGTGCCACGGGAAGGGAGGTGATGGTTATGGTACACCGCCTTGGTATAGCACTTTAATGTATTTCTCTCATGAATCACATGAAGATGATCTACACACTGTCTTTGAATGCTTCTCTTATTAGTGAAGGCTATGGTCTGCAATCATGTTGTCTCTCATTTAATCCATAGCACAGTAGTGTCATGACTGTTGTTTTTATTTTTGTGTGATCTCCTATGGCTCTAGTTATCAGCCTATGACACGGAGACTGGCACCTGTGATGGCTCCACACAGAGGAATTCCCAGAGCTGGATTAGCTCAGGTCTGTAGCTGCAGCAGGAGTTCCTGGCACAGTTCAGCTGATGTGCAAGAAGCCAGTGCCAGCTGCTTCAGCGTGGGGCTTACTGGCTTGGTTGCAGTGCTGAGCAAATGTAGCTGTAACCCTTTTTCCATGTGAGCATTCACCTGGACCCACTGTGTGGAGGAGAGGAACCATTTGATAGATTGTGTTGAAGAGAAACCCAGGGGCATTTTATGAATTTCCCTTACCTATATTATCTTTGTGCGTCTCAAAATTCCTTTTAATATGGGAGGTTGTGATAGAATAAAGCAGAATAGCCTTGACGACTTTTGCACAATAACATCATATTGCTTTTATTCTGTGATTCACTATACACCAGTCTAGTCTCTAAAACATTTCTTTGACAGTCCTTACTTTTGTGGTGGATATAAGCCAGGAAATGAAAAGACATTTTGATGCTCAAATGGCATGCGTAATTAGAGTACTCTGTCTGACGAGAAAAGGTGTGTCCCTGTCACTGTCACCGCGCCCAGCACGCGGCGTCCGTCCCCTCTGCCAGCCCCGAGCGCCGCCGTGCTCCGGGAAAGGGACCCGGACAGCTCCGGCCACGGCGGCTCTGGAAGGACACAACAACATCGAGACCCCGCCAGCAGCACCACCCCAAACCCCGTCAGCTCGGGCTCTGCGAGCGGAGATCATTTTTCAAAGCCCAGAATAGTCGGGGGAAATTTGGCTGCTTTCACTCTGCTGGCGAATTCCGATGCTTTCATTCCTTGTGAGGCCACTGGGAACCCCCCTCCGGTCATAGAGTGGACCAAGGTGCCGTCAGGTGAGTTTGAGGAACCTCTTTAGAATTTATCTTCCGTCAGTCCTGTAATTTGGCACCTCCTGAGTGTGCCAGACTCAAGGTCAGAGTACTGTGAGATACCAGAGAAAGGTGTTGGAAAGAGCGACAGAGACTCGCTGGAGCATCTCAGTGCAGATTCTGGAGCAGCTCTTAAGGAATGATTAAAACAAAAAAAAAAAAAAAAAAAAAGGAAAAAAAACCACCCCAAACATATTTAACTATAATTCCTTGCTTACTGTGGGAAGAATCCAATCTTTATTTTACATTACCTGCTATTCCAGAACAGTGAGACAAGTGAAAAATGCGGTGAAAAACAACTCAAATACCGCTGTGCCAGGTTTGGATTGCAAAGCCCGTCTGCTGTACCCAAACTTTGCTGGAGATTAATCTTCATTCTCAGTTTAGAACTTTGTCGCTCTGTATGCAGAATACGCTGATTTCTCTGTGTTTTATCGCTGTTGTCGGGGTAATTTGGGCAAAGCAGATGGGACGGGGTATTTGGGGCCGGGGCATTTGGGGCCGGGGTATTTGGGGCCGGGGCGGTTCTGACACGCTGCTGTCCCTCGTTCCAGGACACGGCGGTGCCGGGGACAGTCGGGACGGGATATTTGGGGTATTTGGGGCCGGGGCGGTTCTGACACGCTGCTGTCCCTCGTTCCGCAGGGTCGGACGCTCCGGGACACGGCGGTGCCGGGGACAGTCGGGATGGGGACAGTCGGGACAGGGTGTTTGGGGCCGGGACAGTTCTGACACGCTGCTGTGACTCGTTCCGCAGGGTCGGACGCTCCGGGACACGGCGGCACTGGCCGGTGGCTAGTGCTGGCCAACGGGACTCTGTCCATCCCGCGGGCAGGGCCGGAGGACAGCGGGCAGTACCGGTGCACGGCGGCCAACGCGCACGGCACGGCTCGGCTCCTGGTCACCCTGGCCGTGCTGGCCATCCCTCCCCGCCTGGCCGGCGGCCCGCAGCGCCTGCTGACTGCTCATTCGGGCAGCAGCGTGGCCGTGCCGTGCCGGGCCGAGGGCAGACCCGCTCCCAGCATCTCCTGGCTCCTGGCCAACGGGACGCGCCTCTCCCGCTCCTCCTCCTCCTCCTCCTCCTCCTCCTGGGAAAGCAGCGGGCCGGCGTGGAGCCGGACGGCACTCTGCTCATCCGGGCGGTCAGCGTGTTCGACCGCGGGCTCTACACGTGCCTGGCCCAAAACGCCGCGGGCACCGCCGCCGTGGCCGTGCGGCTGCAGGTGGTGGCGGCCCCTCCGAGCATCCTGGAGGAGCGGAGGCAGAGCGTGCTGGCAGCGGCGGGGCAGAGCCTGGAGCTGCCCTGCACGGCGCAAGGAAAGCCCGAGCCCGCGGTGCACTGGGTGCTCCCCGACGGGGCGGTGCTGACCCCGCTGCTGCCGCCGCGCTCGGGGCTCTCGGTGCTCCCGGACGGCACTTTGCGCCTGGACAGCATCGCTCCTGAGCAGCTCTCCCGCGGTTCCCCGGCGAGCTGTGGAGAGCACGGAGCCGTCGGGCAGGCGCCAGGTGATTTCTGGAGTGGGATGCCCAGCACGACGCAGTGGAGCTGCAGCGCTGCCCCCGGCGCGGCGCGGATGGCCGGAGGGGCTCTGGCCACGATCCGCGGGGCGCGGGCGGTCACCGCCACGGCGACAGCGAGGGAGGCGCACCGGCATCGTTGTGAGCCCTGCAGTGGTAACTCCCCGCGTCCAGGGCCGAGGCTGCCCGGATGAGCAGGGTGCCGTTCTCCAGCAGCACAAATCGCCCGCTGAGCTGCGGCCGCTGCAGCACCCGCCCGTCCGGCAGCGTCCACTCCACCCGGGCTTGGGGCTGCCCTCGGCCGCGCAGTGCAGGACAGAGGCTCTCCGCTGACCCCCTTCAGCAGCCCTGAGGGTCCGGTGAGGATGCGGGGCTTCTGGGCCACCTCCAGCACCAGCAGCTTCTCGATGTAGCCCACCTGGTTCCGCGCAGCGCAGCGGTACCGCCCGGCGTGCGGCCCCTCGGGGCTCGGGATGCGCAGGGTCCCGTCGCTTCCCGTGGAAAACCGGGGTGTCCTGGTGCCGCTGGAAAGCCAGGTGCGTTGGGCAGCATCCAGCTGACGTCCGGGGGAGGGTTTCCATCCACGGAGCAGTTCAGCGTGACGGCTCTGCCGGGTTTCGCCACGATCCGTTCGTTGAGCGGGTTTTTGAAGGTGGGTCGCCGCAGCATCTCGGTCACCTCCAGCCGCACCACCAGCACGGCCTCGCCGCCCTCGTTCCGGGCCACGCAGACAAACTCGGCCGCGTCCGAGGGCCTGACGTTCCGGATCTCCAGGGTCCCGTTTTGGTGCACCGCGATCCTGCCGCCGTAGTAGGGCGCCGTCAGGAAAATGTTATCGGGCACGACCCACACGATCCGAGGCGGCGGCGTCCCCTCCGCCCGGCACTCGATGTGCTTCTTGGAGTGCCTCACGGCCGTCACCTTCACCACGGTCCTGTTGCCGTGCAGACCGTTGATGGTGGGGGGTTTGGGGGCCACCCGCAGCTCGTAGAGTTTGGTGTCAGCCCCTCCAGGGTTGCGAGCCGCGCACACGTACTGCCCGGCGTCCGGCGGCCCGGCCTGGGCGATGGACAGAGAGCCGTTGGGGTGCAGGAGAGCCGCTCTGCGGACGAGGAGATGGTGTCCCCCGAGGGCAGCAGCCACGAATCCACGGCCGGGGCTCTCCGTCCGCCTCGCAGTCCAGCAGCGCCGCGTCCCCGGCCGTCACCGTGAGGCGCGATGTTTTATCTTTGTGCTTTATCCGCGGCGCCGCCGCCACCACCGTGAGCTGGATCCGCATCTCGGCGCTGCCCAGAGCGTTGTGGGCATAGCACGTGTAGAGCCCCGCGTGTGCCAGCCCGGCTCTGCGGAGGAGCAGCGTGCCGTTATCCAGCAGGAGGAACCCGCTGGAGCTGTGCCCGCTGTCCCCCGCGCTGCTGAGCCGCGTCCCGTCCGCAGAGCCCAGGATAGCCGCGGCACGGGCCACCCCGAGGCCTTGCAGTCCGCTCGGAAATCCTCCCCGTAGGGCACCCGCGTCCGGAGCTGCTGCCGGTGCTCGATCTTGGCCGGTTCCATCGCCATGCCGACCCTCATCAGCGCCACATCGTCCCCCACTCTGTTCCTCGCCACGCACACATAATCGCCCGCATCCTTCTCGTCACTGCCTCGATGGCCAGCGATCCGTTGGGGTAGACGTGGATCCGACTTCCCATCCTATTGTGGGACAGAGAGAGGGAAATAATTACGGAAACAACTGCTGGGGGTGAATACTGAGACGCGACTGATGGTGTCGGCAGGGTGACATGACAGAGCAGCTTTTTCCAGCACACGTGCCCTCCGGTGTCACTGGTGTCACTGTCAGCTCTGTGTCATGTTATGGGAGCAGTGCTGACCCTGTGGGGAGCACCCTGAGCTGTGGGGGAGGCCCCCAAAGGCAAACTCGGCAGAGACTACAGAAACTTCTCCCTCTCAAGCCCTACTTCACAAATGTTTTACGAGTAATTTCTCTGAACCGGCAGGAGTCAGCCAGCGCACGATGACAGGAGCTTAATTCAAGTGTGACTGATACCTGTTTGTAGGACAGCTCGCCCCCTCCAAATTAATTAACGTGATGTGTTAGTAGATGTAGAACAACGAGCTGTTAGCACAGAGAAGTGTTTCGTCACTGTTGAATGCATGCTTAAAAATTAAAAGTTTAGTTGACAGTGCTTTATTGCTGTAATACAATAGAGAAGGCAGCGTTTGAGGCTCCAAACAGGCTCCTACCTGTGCCACTGGTCCACCACGGCCCTGGAGGGCAGCCTCCAGATAATCCTGGTTCGGGGTCCCGCTGGCCGTGCAGTTCAGGAGCAGCCTCTCCCCAAATCTCAGCCGAGTCAGCTCCGCAGAGGCGGCGGCGATTTTGGGCAGCGCGTCTCGGCGCTGCACGGCCAGGATGACCACCCTCCTGTCCGAGCCCGTGGAGCTGGTGGCGATGCACTCGTAGGTGCCGCTGTGGG
>VKON01003536.1:35021-51017 GCA_009741485.1 Malurus cyaneus samueli | reverse complement strand
GTCACACGCTTGGGGGCAGGAGTTTTCCGAGGCCTCTTCTCCTCTGGCCTCGCCTTCCTCCCCCTCGGAATATTTTAGATTTGGTGAGTTTGGGGTCAGTTTTAGGAGCAATAATGGGTGTACTGTCGGCCTCACACCTGGGACACGCCTGGTCTACAATTCGTCTTCGCCCTGGAACTTTTCTTCGTCTCCCGCGGGCTGCTGGAGCTGGGCGGCTGAGTTGGAACATCCTGGAAAACCCGGGTTTGCTGACGGGAAGAAACCGTCGAGGCCGGTGGTGCTTTGGGCTCCTCCTCTCTGAGTTTTATGAAAATAAACGGGCCAGATCAGGGCTTGGTGCACTGACTGTCCCACGGGGACCCCAGCAACAGCTCAGTGAAAATATGGGATCTCTGCTGAGTTTTGGGTGTTCCAGCCTCGCGGTGCCTGCTGTCGTGTCATGGGTGTCACAGATTTTTGGTATTTGTTTCCTCTATCCCTTTGCACACGGAGAGTCGTGCGTCCCGCTTGCTTGTGTTGTTTACCACATTTCCTGACACTCGACTCCCAGATCTTTCCCACACACGTGGTTTTGTTTGAGATTTCCGCTGCCCGATCTGCAGAGGAGGAGTGGAGGTGTCAGTGTTTCTTGAGCAGGAGGGATTTTCCCTCCCGATTGGGGGCTCCTGGCCCTGCAGTGACCGTAGCTCTTGTCGTCCCCCAGAGCAACCCCGGGATCTCTCTGTGCTGGATCATGTTCCTCTGGAGATATGAGATCCCAGATGTTCCTCCCCTCCTCGGGTGCCTCTGGATCTTTTGGACATGAACGGGCGGTTTGCTGTTCCATCTCCTGCTCTGTCCGTGGCCGTGCGGTTCCTCCGCGTTCTCTCCACCAAGGCTGCCCAGCCGCTGCGGATCGGCTCTCCTGCCCGAGGACACAAACTGTCTGCGCTGTCCGCTGAGCTGCCAGCCCGTCCTGTCGCTGTAGGGCTGGTGAGGGGTGTTCCCGTGGCTGTTCCTTTGACGGGCGCCCGGCTGCTGGGTCCCCGTGCGCTCTGGGGGTGTCCGAGGTTCGGCTCAGTGCCACGGCAGGCCCAGCCCTGCACCTCCAGAGCCCTCTTCCCCTCTCCCTCGCCCCTGCTTTCTCCTGGCAGCAGTTCCACCCTCCTACCAGCACTGGACCAGAGGTCAGCGCCGTACGGGTGGCCGCACGCATCGGAACGGCGGTTCGCCGTCGCTCACCGCGAATTCTCAGGTGCCGTCGAACCTCTTGTTCCCGCGAGTGGCGGAGTTGACCCTCGGAGCACCAGTGACGAGCAGGCTCGGGGCGGCCGTGGTGCAGGGAGGGCGAGGGTGCTCCGGAGGGCCAGAGCGCGCTCCGTTCACATCGCGGCGCTCCAGGGCGCGGCTCCAGCACGGTGACCCGGAACGCCAGCGCGGCGCGGCGGGCCGTTGGTGCCGACACAGCGGTACAGCCCGGTCGAAGGTGTCTGCCGAGCGCAGGGTGAGGGTCCCGCTGCCCAGCACAACCATCTCCCGTCCTCGCTGAGTGCGGCGCCCGCGCTCGGCTGCCGTCGGACAGGACCCACTCGGTGGTGGGTGTGGGTGACCCCTGGCCCGGCACCCCAGCTCCACGCCGCTCCCCACCAGCACCGTGTGCTCCCTGGGCGTGCTGCCGTCCCGGAGATGGTGACCCAGTCCTTTGTCACCGGGGCGTGCCGTCAGCGGGCAGCCTGATCTGCACATCGGCGGAGTAGCGGAGATGCAGCGCGCTCAGCGTGGTGGCCATCCTGTCCAGCTGCAGGGTCACTTTGCTCTGCGCCAGCCAGCCCGGCTCTGCTCGCAGCTCGGCCTCGATATTGGTGAAGTTCATGCGTTTCTCCGAGCGGATCTGTTTGTATCTGTGGCTGCCCGAAGCTGCGCCGTCCGTGGTTCTCTCCAGTTTCAGGGGAGAGGTGCTGTACAGCGCCAGGATGCTCCAGAGCTGCTGGATGTGCCCGTCACCAATTCCGCACACCAGGAACGCTGAGAAGGAGCTTTTGAGCACGGTGCCGCTGCCTTGCTGCTCAAAGGAGGAGGAGAGGTCTCTCTCGGTTTCTGGACCTGGCAAGCCAGGTTGCCGCGGTTGCCCGCTTGGTCGGTGCACGTTCAGAACCACGGAGCCCACGGGAGCCAGGAAATCCCTGGGAGACGCGAAACCCATGTCGCCGAAGCCTTGCTATGTAGGTTCCATCGTGGATCTTCAGCAGTGTTCTGTCGATGGAGGGCTTTAAAGAGGTGATGTAGGTCGCAGAGGAGGAAATGGCCTCTCCGTCCGCTACTCCTGAAGCATATTCCTCTCGCTGTTGTTCCTTTTGATGCGTATCTCTAGGCGACTGATCGGCACGACCCGCGCCCATTGCTGCAGCGAGGAAGGGCTGGCACCGAGAGGCCGCCCCCAAAACCCCCAAGCCATCTCAGTACAGTCCTATCTCTTCTCTTTCTGCATACTTATTATGCTCCGAGCTGCACATTTTCTTAGATCGATATACGAGGGATACCAAAAAACTGAACAGCGATCCACTATCTCTCTCAGCTGTTTACGTTGGCTGAGAGCATAAAATGTTCTCATAGATTTTATTGTGCACTAGCTGTCGTCCTTGTCTCAATGATTCGCATGTATAAATATATATCACTCGTTAACGAACGTAGCATGTCTTGTTATCAGACTCACATTCGTATTGACCTATCGGAGATGATCACATAAGCCGGAAGCCAATAGACGCATCATGCAGGGGAGGGGCGAGGCGGGGTAAAGGGGTAGCGCTACTCTGTGCTGAGATCGCTATGTGCTCCTCAACTCAACATCCCACTAGACGGACAGGCTCTTCTTTCTTGCTCTCTAGCTTCAAAGCCACTCGTCATGGTATCAAATTAAAAATATCTTTATTGCTTGTTGAGCTTTTCTGACTAAAAGTTTTGGTATTTTATTCTCCTCCTTGGTGGGTTGCTCCGTCTCGTCGCTTGTGACGCATCGGGAGACTTCTGTGATGGCAGTTATATTTCAGACAACGGAGCTGGATGACTGGATTGACTCTAAGATCGGAGGAGCAGGGAGAGCCCTGAGTGGAACCAGATTTAGACCATTCCCCTTCTCTCTTCTGCTATCTCCAACTCCGTCCACACCCTACGACTTTTCCCCCTGCCAAGATGCTGCTCACTCCCCTCCTATACGTGTCCATGTGGGTGAATTTTTAGCAAGCATCGTGAGACACCATTCCAGTAACAGCGTGTTGCGCTCTTAGCTCCTGTGTGTCGACGCTAGGGAAGTTAACGTGAGGCTTACAACATTTATGAACAGGAGGGAGACTTCCTGTCGCTTCTTCTGCACCCCTGGTCTGTGCTGGCCCCACTCTGCAGCTTATCTCGCCCTGCGAGGCCTGGGCACATGGTTGGCATTTCAGGCTGCACGGCAGGTTACGCCGCTTTGTCCCAAGGAGTTACAGGAAGCTCGTCGATCTGCGCCATAGGTAGAAGAACATTTTCTGACAGGAGCGAGTCAGAGCGGTTGTCGTCAGGGATGAATGGTGCTGTCGGAAGGAAAGAGTCTGAACATATTTGCGCTGTAGTGACAAAGGTGACAAAAGTGTCCGGGTGCAGCTGCTGAAGGGCGAGCGCTTCCGCACATGGTTGCAGCGCCCTCTGAAGTGAGCTCAGCACGAGGACGCGATAGGGACGGGATTGGGTCGGAGAAACGATGCACAGACGGCAACGCGATGTTCCTCACTTGAATTAGCTGCAGGTCTGTGTGGACCTGTCCCTACTCTGAGCTCTGGTGCAAAGGCACGGACCGCGTTGGACGTCGAGTGAAATCACTGCGGCGGTTCTCTTGCGTGGGCCCCTCCCTCTACCTACCAGTACCTTCGTGTTGATAGTGCAGTAGCTCGAGTGCTCTGTTAGTGATCCCAGCGTGTTGCCGTTGGATAGACTCTGGTATTTCGCATCTTTGCTCTTTACTCCTGAGTAAGTAGTCTATATGTTTCTTACCTCCCTGTTTACAAATATATTTTGCGCCCGACACAGCAACTTAAACAATGTGTTGGTTGCTCGCTGAGCACCTCGCAAACTCGCTCGCTCTTTTGCCTACCTAGTCAGTGTGAATAATTTTCCATATCACCGACGAGTTACACGCGATGGTTTGTGTGTAAGCCTGAAGGTTAGTTTCTCTGTTTGCAGATTTTAAGTTTTTTTTTTTAACAGTTTGACACTTTGAATTGTCTTGATTGGATGCTAGCTCTCAGTGGTCCTTTTATCTTTCCTGAATGCCTAGCTCACCGGGGAAGGTGGCACTGGAAGTGGGATATGCTGAACTTAATTCCTATTGCAGGAGACCATTCATCTTCATAGAATGGATATTTAACCTGCCTCAGCTAAAGAGCAACTCGACATGAACCTCGAATAGCGAACCTGACTAGCCTCAGTATTCCATGCGTCTCTTCTGGCAGCGACGAGGCTCTGGCAGGGTTGGCGTCAGGACTCCGCTAGGATGGTGTGAAAAAGAAGAGTTTTTGACCTGCACAGTTTCCCTAGCACGAAGGTTAGGACATGCCATGGAACATCAGCTCTAACTGACTCGAGTGACTGCAGCCACCCCTGCCGGGAGCAGAGCCACCCCCCCGGTGACAGCAGTGACACCGCCAGCGTGTCCCCAAACCCTGGCAGGGACAGCGCCGTCCCCGTGACCAAAGCCCCGTCCCTGCGTGTCCCTGCACCCTCGGGCCACCTCAGCCCGGGAGCACGGCAGCCACAGAGCCACTGGTCACCCAAAGGAACAGCCAGACAGAAATGTCACTGCCGGGCAGTCCGGCTGCTCAGACCCCCACCCCGGCACTGCCATCCACCTCAGACCAACAGGGAGACACCCCACTGGCCACCAGCCCTGCCCAGACCCCCACCCCGACATTCCACCCACCCCAGTCCAACACAGGGACACCCCGCTGGCCACCAGTCCATCCCAGACCCCCACCCCGGCACTGCCATCCACCTCAGACCAACAGGGAGACACCCCACTGGCCACCAGCCCTGCCCAGACCCCCATCCCGGCACTGTCACCTGCACCAGACCAACAGAGGGACACCCCGCTGGTCACCTCACCATCCGCCAGTCCATCCCAGACCCCCACCCCGGCACTGTCACCTGCACCAGACCAACAGAGGGACACCCCGCTGGTCACCTCACCATCCCAGACCCCCACTATGGCACTGTCACCTGCACCAGTCCAACAGAGGGACACCCCGCTGGCCACCAGCCCTGCCCAGACCCCCACCGTGGCACTGTCACTTGCACCAGTCCAACACAGGGACACCCCGGTGGCCACCAGCCCTGCCCAGACCCCCACCAGTCCAGCCGAGACCCCCACCCCGGCTCTCCAAAGCTCTCCGAGGGCGGACAAACCTGCCGGTGCCACATCGGGGCCAGCGCCCGCCCAGCCCATGGGAGCCACGGCCGGAGAGAGATCCCACCCCGAACCGGAGCAGCAGCCAGCACAGCCCGCGGGGCCGGCCAGACCCGTGCCAAGTGTCCCTGTCACTGTCACCGCGCCCAGCACGCGGCGTCCGTCCCCTCTGCCAGCCCCGAGCGCCGCCGTGCTCCGGGAAAGGGACCCGGACAGCTCCGGCCACGGCGGCTCTGGAAGGACACAACAACATCGAGACCCCGCCAGCAGCACCACCCCAAACCCCGTCAGCTCGGGCTCTGCGAGCGGAGATCATTTTTCAAAGCCCAGAATAGTCGGGGGAAATTTGGCTGCTTTCACTCTGCTGGCGAATTCCGATGCTTTCATTCCTTGTGAGGCCACCGGGAACCCTCCTCCGGTCATAGAGTGGACCAAGGTGCCGTCAGGTGAGTTTGAGGAACCTCTTTAGAATTTATCTTCCGTCAGTCCTGTAATTTGGCACCTCCTGAGTGTGCCAGACTCAAGGTCAGAGTACTGTGAGATACCAGAGAAAGGTGTTGGAAAGAGCGACAGAGACTCGCTGGAGCATCTCAGTGCAGATTCTGGAGCAGCTCTTAGGAAATGATTAAAACAAAAAAAAAAAAAAAAAAAAAAGGAAAAAAAACCACCCCAAACATATTTAACTATAATTCCTTGCTTACTGTGGGAAGAATCCAATCTTTATTTTACATTACCTGCTATTCCAGAACAGTGAGACAAGTGAAAAATGCGGTGAAAAACAACTCAGGCTCCAGAAGTACACACAGAGCCAGCACCCACAGCGGCACCTACGAGTGCATCGCCACCAGCTCCACGGGCTCGGACAGGAGGGTGGTCATCCTGGCCGTGCAGCGCCGAGACGCGCTGCCCAAAATCGCCGCCGCCTCTGCGGAGCTGACTCGGCTGAGATTTGGGGAGAGGCTGCTCCTGAACTGCACGGCCAGCGGGGACCCCGAACCCAGGATTATCTGGAGGCTGCCCTCCAGGGCCGTGGTGGACCAGTGGCACAGGTAGGAGCCTGTTTGGAGCCTCAAACGCTGCCTTCTCTATTGTATTACAGCAATAAAGCACTGTCAACTAAACTTTTAATTTTTAAGCATGCATTCAACAGTGACGAAACACTTCTCTGTGCTAACAGCTCGTTGTTCTACATCTACTAACACATCACGTTAATTAATTTGGAGGGGGCGAGCTCTTCTCCAAACAGGTATCAGTCACATTTGAATTAAGCTCCTGTCATCGTGCGCTGGCTGACTCCTGCCGGTTCAGAGAAATTACTCGTAAAACATTTGTGAAGTAGGGCTTGAGAGGGAGAGGTTTCTGTAGTCTCTGCCGAGTTTGCCTTTGGGGGCCTCCCCCACAGCTCAGGGTGCTCCCCACAGGGTCAGCACTGCTCCCATGAACATGACACAGAGCTGACAGTGACACCAGTGACACCGCGGAGGGCACGGTGCTTTGGAAAAAGCTGCTCTGTCATGTCACCCTGCCGACACCATCAGTCTCAGTATTCACCCCCAGCAGTTGTTTTCGTAATTATTTCCCTCTCTCTGTCCCCACAATAGGATGGGAAGTCGGATCCACGTCTACCCCAACGGATCGCTGGCCATCGAGGCAGTGACAGAGAAGGACGCGGGCGATTATGTGTGCGTGGCGAGGAACAGAGTGGGGGACGATGTGGCGCTGATGAGGGTCGGCATGGCGATGGAACCGGCCAAGATCGAGCACCGGCAGCAGCTCCGGACGCGGGTGCCCTACGGGGAGGATTTCCGAGCGGACTGCAAGGCCTCGGGGTGGCCCGTGCCGCGGCTATCCTGGGCTCTGCCGGACGGGACGCGGCTCAGCAGCGCGGGGGACAGCGGGCACAGCTCCAGCGGGTTCCTCCTGCTGGATAACGGCACGCTGCTCCTCCGCAGAGCCGGGCTGGCACACGCGGGGCTCTACACGTGCTATGCCCACAACGCTCTGGGCAGCGCCGAGATGCGGATCCAGCTCACGGTGCTGGCGGCGGCGCCGCGGATAAAGCACAAAGATAAAACATCGCGCCTCACGGTGACGGCCGGGGACGCGGCGCTGCTGGACTGCGAGGCGGACGGAGAGCCCCGGCCGTGGATTTCGTGGCTGCTGCCCTCGGGGGACACCATCTCCTCGTCCGCAGAGCGGCTCTCCCTGCACCCCAACGGCTCTCTGTCCATCGCCCAGGCCGGGCCGCCGGACGCCGGGCAGTACGTGTGCGCGGCTCGCAACCCTGGAGGGGCTGACACCAAACTCTACGAGCTGCGGGTGGCCCCCAAACCCCCCACCATCAACGGTCTGCACGGCAACAGGACCGTGGTGAAGGTGACGGCCGTGAGGCACTCCAAGAAGCACATCGAGTGCCGGGCGGAGGGGACGCCGCCGCCTCGGATCGTGTGGGTCGTGCCCGATAACATTTTCCTGACGGCGCCCTACTACGGCGGCAGGATCGCGGTGCACCAAAACGGGACCCTGGAGATCCGGAACGTCAGGCCCTCGGACGCGGCCGAGTTTGTCTGCGTGGCCCGGAACGAGGGCGGCGAGGCCGRGCTGGTGGTGCGGCTGGAGGTGACCGAGATGCTGCGGCGACCCACCTTCAAAAACCCGCTCAACGAACGGATCGTGGCGAAACCCGGCAGAGCCGTCACGCTGAACTGCTCCGTGGATGGAAACCCTCCCCCGGACGTCAGCTGGATGCTGCCCAACGGCACCTGGCTTTCCAGCGGCACCAGGACACCCCGGTTTTCCACGGGAAGCGACGGGACCCTGCGCATCCCGAGCCCCGAGGGGCCGCACGCCGGGCGGTACCGCTGCGCTGCGCGGAACCAGGTGGGCTACATCGAGAAGCTGCTGGTGCTGGAGGTGGCCCAGAAGCCCCGCATCCTCACCGGACCCTCAGGGCTGCTGAAGGCGGTCAGCGGGGAGCCTCTGTCCCTGCACTGCGCGGCCGAGGGCAGCCCCAAGCCCCGGGTGGAGTGGACGCTGCCGGACGGGCGGGTGCTGCAGCGGCCGCAGCTCAGCGGGCGATTTGTGCTGCTGGAGAACGGCACCCTGCTCATCCGGGCAGCCTCGGCCCTGGACGCGGGGAGTTACCACTGCAGGGCTCACAACGATGCCGGTGTCGCCTCCCTCGCTGTCGCCGTGGCGGTGACCGCCCGCGCCCCGCGGATCGTGGCCAGAGCCCCTCCGGCCATCCGCGCCGCGCCGGGGGCAGCGCTGCAGCTCCACTGCGTCGTGCTGGGCATCCCCACTCCAGAAATCACCTGGCGCCTGCCCGACGGCTCCGTGCTCTCCACAGCTCGCCGGGGAACCGCGGGAGAGCTGCTCCATCCCACGGGAACTCTGCTCCTGCGGAACCCCCGACCCTCCGATTCGGGCGCCTACGAGTGCACGGCGAGCAGCCCCCTGGGCACGGACACCGCCGTCACCTACCTGCACGTCCTGTGAGCCGCAAAACAGCAGGAATTTGGCTGCAGCTGCGCTCAGGCCACGAGTGCCCGAACACACCGCCCTCGGTCCGCAGCGACGGGGAAAGGACGGAGGAAGGAACGGGGAGATCAGCTCTGGCGTTACCCGCCAGCTGAACCGGCTCTCCCGCGTTCAGGAGAGTTAAATAAACACAAAGTTAAGACACTTAAGCTCTGCAAAGCGACAGCAAACGCTGACTGTCAAAAACGACGATGATTTCTGGAAATGTTCCCGGACAGCTCTTGCACGGACAGAGTTTCTCTACTGGCACCTCGTACGGCTGTCACAAATACGGACCAGAAAAAGCAAGGACACCTGGGAACCAAAGGTTTATTGAGATCACCTTCTTAATGTGTTTTTTTTTAAATATTTACTATGTTTTAAAAATAAATAAATATTCATTGATGTAACAAGTACCGAGGTGTTTTTAATAGCGCAGCTGTTTCTCTGCAGAGCTGAGGGATGAGCCAGAACAGCTCAGTCTGGAACAGGAGAGGGAGCTCTGCTCAGCTCTGTTCACCCAAATTCACAAACTCCCGCTTGGCATCGCTTTCTTATTGCCACAAAAACATTTCTTAAAGATTTGTCACTAGACAAAAAAAAAATAACATCACTTTGAATCTCAATTTAGAACTGCGAATCCTCAACTGAGCAGCCAGGGAGGTTTAAGAAGCAAATTGAGTGAGTACAAAACAGGCAAAAAGTATTACCTAAGTGTTTTAAATGTGTTCTTCACGATCCTCTTGCAAAATGAATTATTTTTGTCCTAAACGCACAAAATAGTAACAAATTTGTTCTGCTTTCTCTGAACACGAGCAAAATGCGGATCTGTTTGAATAAGGACGATTGGTCTGTGCAATCCTGGTGGAGAGTTGGAGCGTGGTTCTGCACTCAGGGAGCCGAGAAGCCCCCGGGATGGGTAAAAAACCCCTCTGTACCCTACACAGGAACAGGAACGGCTCCAGCAGGGCAGTGCCACCCTAAGGGCTGCTGGAACCACGGAAAGGATTTGGGGGAATCATGGAAAGGGTCTGGGGGCTCTTCCACCCTGGGGTGAAATATTGGGTGAGCTCTGGCCGGGGCAGCTGTGGGACACGGGGGCTCAGAGGGGTCAGCAGCGCTCAGAGGGTCCCACAGCAGGGCACAGAGCCATCCCTGTCACAGCTCAGTCCCTGTCACAACTCAGTCCCTGTCACAGCTCAGTCCCTGTCACCCATTCCTGTCACCCATCACTGTCACCCATCACTGTCAATCCCTGTCACCCATCCCTGTCAGTCCCTGGCACCCCTGGCACCCTGGGGACCCTCACCCAAGAGCTCCAGAGGGGAGGGACAGAGAGCAGCCACTGCTGATTTCAGGGGGTTCATTAATTTTACACTGTGCCTTTCAATATCAACTCCAACCCAAAAAGTGAAAACACTTCAGCACCTTCTGAGCTCAGTATCAGCGAGAGGATCGCTGCTTTGGACAAAGAGCCCCCTAAAGTGCCCATGAACATCACAGTGAATGTCACAGAGAGCCCGACCCACAAAGAACCCCTAAAGTGCCCATGAACATCACAACGGATGTCACAGAGATCCTGACCCTGTGGACAATCTCGGAGCCCTCCCTGGAGAGCAAACAGAGCAGACAGAGAGGGGAAAGGACTCAGCGCTGCTTTCACTGTTGCAAAACCTCCACTTTCGGGCTGAATCATTTCCCTGTACTTTTACTAAATTTAAGCAGGTGGCTCTGCGGGGTCTGCGCGCTTTCCTCTTTGTTTAAAGAATGAAAGTTTGGCTTTTATCTCTTCTGGAAATGCAACATAGAAAGTGCATAATATAAATGCAGCATTCCAAACTAAAATAATACCAATTTCGCATTCCAAACTAAAACCCCTAACGAGCACTCACCCAACATGTTTATCTTTGAAAGAGGAACACCCAAGAAAGGGAAAAAAACCCCCAACTGCACCACGAGAACAAGAAGCAAGAGAAATATGGCGGATGTGAGACGTTGTGTCTCCAGGTAGATTGCAAAGAAATATATATTATATTAAAATAAAGTGGAATTTACGAGATTGGTTCAAAAGAGGAAGTTTAGGGAAGATAAAGTAACTGTTCCAGCACACGAAACCCAAACTCTGCTCAAATGCTGCAGAACAGGACACCGAGAGAGGCCACAGCAACAATCCAGAGGGTGAGTCCACAGATGTGACTCAAAAGAATTTCCGATTGATCTAAAACAATTGGAATTAAATAATTATTAAAAATAGTTGAAATTAAAGAATTGAATTTAAAAAATTATACCAAAAAATTGGACCGCGGAAGAAAGAAGGCGACAGAATCAGACTGGGCATTGGAAAAGGAGTCGAAACGAAGCTGAAAATGAGCTGAAATAGAGCGGAAATGGGCTGAAATGTAGCTAGGAAAAACTGGGCTGAAACATCGCGGCTGAAGAAAGTCTGGGTCTGAAAAATGAGCTAAAAATGGAGCGGAAAAAATGGGCCTTGAAAATCGAGCTAAAATAGAGCTCACAAAAGAGAGCTAAAAAGGAGCTAAAAATGAGCTGAAAACGTGACTGTTGAAAGCGGTGGGGTGGTGTTGGAGCTGCCTTGGCAAAGGAGACCCGATAGTGAATGTAAATTTTCAATGTTGACATGTGAGCTGCTTCCAAATGTATTTTTCCTAAATTTTAATACAACATCATGGCATATTTGGAAGTCTCATTCATAGATTTTATCAAGGGCCTCAGGAATGTATCATCTAATTTTTATTAAGGAGCTCCATCTCCGTCCTACAAGCAAACTTTTCTCAGGATTTTGGGCATCCGAAGCTGAGAGCAGAGCATCAAATCCCCCGCAAAATTTTACACGGGACAAACAACAAGGACGACACGTAACAGATGATTGTTGAACAACTGCATACACGAAATCATTATTATAAAATTATTATTAAATTAAATAATTATATAATTATTAATTAAATTATTATTATTATTTTAATATTATTAAATTATCATTATATTAATTATTAAATTATCATTTTACACTCACAGAGTGGATCTGCTCACAACCACAGCAAAGCTGACTGAAAAGGCTGAAGCCTTTAACAGATAAAACTCACAATTTCCCTTTTTTTTCCTGCCTGTTTTTTCTTCTGTTCTGTTTTTTTCTTTCTTTTCTTTTTTCTTTTTTTTTTTCCTGTCTGTTTAGCAGGAGGATGCAGCTGAGCTGGCCCAGGAACGACAGCAACTGCAGCAGCGACAGCGGGGTGAGCCGGGTGACGTTCCCTCTGCTCTACACCCTCCTGTTCCTGGTGGGCATCACCATGAACGGCCTGGCCGTCTGCATCTTTGTTTCTTTTAGTTGGAATGCGAAATTGGTATTATTTTAGTTTGGAATGCTGCATTTATATTATGCACCTTCTATGTTGATTTCCAGAAGAGATAAAGCCAAACTGTTATTCTTTAAACAAAGGGAAAGCGGCAGACCCGCAGAGCCACCTGCTTAAATTTAGTAAAAGTACGGGGAAAATTGAGTACCCGAAAGTGGAGGTTTTGCAAAGTGAAAGCAGCGCTGAGTCCTTTCCCTCTCTGTCTGCTCTGTTTGCTTCCAGGGCGCTCGATTGTCACAGGGTCAGGATCTTCTGTGACATCCGTTGGATGTCATGGGCACTTTAGGGGTTTTTGTGGGTCGGCTCTCTGTGACATTCACTTGTGTTCATGGGCCCACTTTAGGGGTCTTTGTCCAAAGCAGCGATCCTCTCGTTGATTCTGAGCTCAATCAGGTGCTAAAGTGTTATTCCTTTTTGGGTGGAGTTGATATTGAAAGGCACAGTGCTAAATTAATGAACCCCCTGATCGCAGGGCGCCTCTGTCCCTCCCCTCTGGAGCTCTTGGGTTTGGGGTCCCAGGGGCAGGGTGCCAAGGGCTGGACGGGATGGGTTGAAGGTTTACAGTGGGGGTGACAGGATGGGTGCAGGAATGGGTGACAGTGGACTGAGCTGTGACAGGGACTGAGTGTGACAGGACTGAGCTGTGCAGGGTGGCTCTGTGCCCTGCTGTGGGACCTCTGAGCGCGTTGGACCCTCTGATCCCGCCGTGTCCACAGCTGCCTCCGCCCAGAGCTCACCCAATATTTCACCCCAGGGTGGAGAGCCCCCAGCCTTTCCATTGATTCCCCCAAATCCTTTCCGTGAGTTCCAGCAGCCCTTAGGGTGGCTGCCCTGCTGGAGCCGTTCCTGTTCTGTGTGTAGCGGTTACAGAGGAGTTTTTTACCCATCCCGGGGCGCTCCTCAGCTCCCTGGTGCAGACACGCTCCAACTCTCCACCGGATTGCACCACGACCAACATGTCCTTATTCACACGATCCGCATTTTTCTGTAGGAGAAAGCAGAACAATTGGTACTAATTTTGTGCGTTAGGACAAAAGAATTTTTTGCAAGGGTTCGTGGCAAGACACAGTTAATAAACTTGGTAATATTTTTTTTTCTGTTTTGTTACTTCACTCAATTGCTTCTTAACCTCCCTGGCTTGTCAGGTTGGGATTCGCAGTTCTAATTGAGATTCAAAGTGATGTTATTTTTTTTTTGTTCTAGTGAAAAATTTTAAGAATGTTTTCTGTGCATAAGAAAGCGGATGCAGCGGGAGTTTGTGAATTTGGGTAACAGAGATGAGCAGAGCTCCCTCTCCTGTTCAGACTGAGCTGTTTGGGTCATCCCCACGGCTTGAGAGAAGAGGGCTCAAATTAAAAACACACTTCAGTATTGTTACATTACTGAAATTATGTAGTTATTTTTAAAAATATGTAATATTTTAAAAAAAAAACCACTAAGAAGGTGATTCAATAAACTTTGGTTCCCAGGTCCTTGCTTTTCTTGGTCCGTATTTGTGACAGGCCGTACGATGGTTGGCAGGTTAGAGAAAACTCCGTGTGCAGAGCAGTCTGGGATTATTTCCAGAACCATCATGTTTTTGACAGTCAGCGTTTGTGTCGCTTTGCAGAGCTAAGTGCCTTAACTTTGTGTTTATTTAACCTTCCTGAATCGCTGGGAGGGTTTCAGCTGGGGGTAACGCCAGAACTGATTCTCCCTGTTCTTCTCCGTCCTTCCCCGTTTTGCTGCGGACCGAGGGCACTGTTTTCGGCTCGTGGCTGACGCGAGTGACACATTCCTGCTGTTTGCGGTCAGCAGGGACACGTGCAGGTAGGTGACGCGGTGTCCGTGCAGGGGCTTGCTCGCCGTGCCATCGTAGGCGCCGAACTGGAGGGTCGGGTTCCGAAAGGAGCAGAGTCCGTGGGATGGGAGCGCTCTCCCGGGTTCCCGGCGGCTGTGGACAGCACGGACGCGTGGGAGCGCGCAGGTGATTTTGGCGTCGAGTGATGCCCAGCAGCGCAGTGGACGTGCACGCTGCCCCCGGGCGGCGCGGATGGCCGGAGGGCTTGGCCACCGATCCGCGGCGGCGCGGGCGCGGTCACCGCACGCACATGCGAGGGAGGCGGCACGGAATGTTGTGAAGCGCCTGCAGTGTAATCCTCCGCGTCCAGGGCGAGGGCTGCCCGGATGAGCAGGGATGCCGTTTCCAGCCAGCACGAAATGCCGCTGAGCTGCGGCCGCTGCAGCACCCGCCCGTCGGCAGCCGTCCACTCCACCGGGGCTTGGGCTGCCATCGGCCGCGCGCAGGGACGAGGAGACTCCGCTCTGACCGCCTTCAGCAGCCTGAGGTCCGGTGAGGATGCGGGGCTTCTGGGCCACCTGCCAGCAGCAGCTTCTCGATGTAGCCCACCTGACGAGCGAGCGACCGCCGGCGTTCGGCCCTGGGCTCGGGCTGCGCAGGGTCCCGTCGCTTCCGCGTGGAAAACGGGTGTCCTGTTGCCGCTTGGAAAGCAGTCCGTTGGGCGTCCAGTGACGTTCGGGGAGGGTATTCGATCACGGCAGCAGTCAGTCGTACGGCTCTTTGCCGGGTTTGCCTAATCCGTTTCGTTGAGCGGGTTTTTGAAGTGAGTGCCGCAGCATCTCGGTCACCTCCGAGCGCACCACCAGCCGCCGCACTACGCCGCCCTCGTTCCGGGGCCACGGCAGACAAACTCGGCCGCTCCGAGAGGCCTGCGGTCCGGATCTTCCAGGGTCCGTTTTGGTGCACCGCGATCCTGCCGCAGTAGTAGGCGCACGTCGAGAATGTTATCTGGGCACGCCACACGTCCATGGCGCGGGTTCCCTGCCGCCCCGGCACTCGATGTTGCTTCTTGGAGTGCTCCGGCCGTCACTCCCACGGTCCTGTTGACCGTGGGACGGATGTTGGTGGGGTTGGGGGACCGCGCTCGTAGAGTTCGGTGCTGTCACCCTCAGCGGTGGAGCCGCGCACACGTATGGCCCGGCGTCCGCAGCCGCCTGGGCGATGGACGAGAGCCGTGGGCTTGCAGCGAGAGCCGCTTGGCACGCGGATGATGTGATCCCCGAGAGGGCAGCCACGAAAACCACGGCGGGGCTCTCGCGTCCGCCTCGCGCCAGCAGCGGCCGCGTCCCGGCCGTCACCGTGAGGCGCGATGTTTTATTTTGTGCTTAATTCCGCGGCGCCCCGCAGCGCCGGGTGGCTTCGACTCCCGGGCGCCGAGCTGTTGCTGTGCTGCACAGTTGTAGAGCCCGCGTTGTGCACAGCCCGGCTCTGCGGAGGAGCCGTGCCGTTATCCAGCAGGAGGAACCCGCTGGATGCTGTGCCCGCTGGCTCCCGCGCGGTGAGCCGCGATTCCGCGTCGGCCAGAGCACGAGGGATAGCCGCGAGGGCACCCGGCCTTGCAGTCCGTCGAAATCGCTCCCCGTAGGGGCAACCGCGTCCGGAGCTGCTTGCGGTGTCGTCATTGGGCGGTTCATCGCCATGCCGGACCCTCGGATCGCGCACATCGTCCCACTCTGTTCTCCACGCACACATAATCGCCCGCGCCCTTCTCTGTCACTGCCTCGATGGCCAGCGATCGTTGGGGTAGCACGTGATCCGACTTCCCATCTTTGTGGGGGACAGAGGAGAGGGAAATATTACGAAAAAACTGCTGGTGATACTGGACGAGTTTGTGGCAGGGATTCTCTCTT
>VKON01003536.1:15894-34996 GCA_009741485.1 Malurus cyaneus samueli | reverse complement strand
GAACACAAATTTAACGTTTCAAACTAAAAGAACACAAATTTAGCATTCTAAACTAAAAGAACACAAATTTAGCATTCCAAACTAAAAGAATTCAGTGTCCCAAACTAAAAGCAGCAAGGTGTCTTGCAAGGTTCCCAATTTTAACCAAATACAAAGAAAATCCTAAAAATCTCCTCCTGCACCCACATTCCTGTGGGTTTTTTTGTTTTCTTCTGTTTCTCCTTGTTATCATCAGGAATGTTTCAGTCTCTCTTGTTTTTCAAGAGGCCTTCCCAGACATCAGGATGAGCTCAGAATGCAACGCAAAGGAAATGCTGAAAATTACATACGTGAGAATTACTTTTAATTTCTTCAGTAAATTCCTGTGAGCCCTTTTGTTCTCCTCAGACCCTCCCTGGTGGTGCTGGACAGGTCTGAGGTGAGGTCCCAATAATGAGGAATATCCTACAGGGTCTGAACAACTCACTGGGAGCAAAGATGAGAAAAACAATCAACTTTTTTAAGCATTTCTCAGCAATATTGCCTGAATCACGCTGTTGTGCCACTGGTAAATCAATAAAACTTTTGCACTGGTAAATCAATAAATCTCTTGCACTGATAAATCAATAAAACTCTTGCACTGGGGTAGTTTCCCAAAATAATCTGATGGGATCCCTGAATGATCAGGGGAGACCCACACAATGAAAAAAATAATCCAATTGGCAAAAAATGGGGGAAATCCATCAAAGGAATGAATTTCCTTTGGATGTGGATGGACCTGTGTCATAGCCTGGAGCTGAGCTGAGCTGAGCTGGGCTGAGCTGAGCTGAGCTGGGCTGGGCTGAGCTGAGGGCAATATGGGAAATATCGACCCCACAGACACCGATTGTCACTGTCACAGCAATTCATAGGAACAAAACTCAGAGAAAGAGACACGAGCCACCGCTCTGGAGATGATCTGGAGATGATCTGGAGATGTTCAGGCTGGGCCAGGACAGGCTGGGAGCACAAAGTCTGGAGCAGAGCCTAGGTAAGCTCGAGAGACCCAAAGGAGAGCTGCAGGCTGGGACCGGGCATTTGCATTTTAAAACATGCAAAACTCTGACTCTGTGCCAGCTGGAGAAGGGTTTTCCTAAAGAAAGAAAGTTTTAAACTTGTAAAAACCTTCCAGGATCAAGCCAGGCTCGGGAAGGCCGAGCTCTCAGGACTAACACCCTGATTGTTTTCCTATCCTAGGTGGAATTGGGCAGATTTTGGGATTTTTCCAGCCCTAACCAGTGATTTTCTGGGGCATCCTTGGCAGGGCAGAGCAGCTGGGAGGAAGCACTTTTGAAACAGCACAAAAGGGAACATCCAAATGCAGCCAAACGGGTTTTTCACTCTGCAACAGAAAGAAAATCACTCGCACTGGGGTGAGTCAGTTTGTGAGGCTGTTACATAACCCCAAATCACCCCAAATCAACACCCCAATATCCCACCCAAATCCCCCCAAATCCCCCCAAATCACACCCCAAATCAAACCCCAAATCACACCCCAAATCACCCAAACCCCAAATCAAACCCCAAATCACACCCCAAATCCCCCCCAAATCCCCGCCCAAATCCCGCCCCAAATCCGAGGGGATCTCTGCAGGAAAATTCACCAGAATGGCTGATTTTGGGGCCGGGGTCTCGCTGATTTTGGGGTTGGGGTCCATGGCTGATTTTGGGGCTGGGGTCCCTGGCTGATTTTGGGGCTGGGGTCCCTGGCTGATTTTGGGGCTGGGGTCCATGGCTGATTTTGGGGCTGGGGTCCCTCCATGGCTGATTTTGGGGCTGGGGTTCCATGGCTGATTTTGGGGCTGGGGTCCTCCTGGCTGATTTTGGGGCTGGGGTCCTGGCTGATTTTGGGGCGGGGTCCCTCCTGGCTGATTTTGGGGCTGGGGTCCATGGCTGATTTTGGGGCTGGGGTCCCTGGCTGATTTTGGGGCTGGGGTCCCTCCTGGCTGATTTTGGGGCTGGGGTCCTCCCTGGCTGATTTTGGGGCTGGGGTTCCCTGGCTGATTTTGGGGCTGGGGTCCCTCCCTGGCTGATTTTGGGGCTGGGGTCCCTGGCTGATTTTGGGGCTGGGGTCCCTGGCTGATTTTGGGGCTGGGGTCCATGGCTGATTTTGGGGCTGGGGTCTCCATGGCTGATTTTGGGGCTGGGGTCCCTCCCTGGCTGATTTTGGGGCTGGGGTCCCTGGCTGATTTTGGGGCTGGGGTCCCTCCTGGCTGATTTTGGGGCTGGGGTCCCTCCTGGCTGATTTTGGGGCTGGGGTCCCTCCCTGGCTGATTTTGGGGTTGGGGTCCATGGCTGATTTTGGGGCTGGGGTCCCTGGCTGATTTTGGGGCTGGGGTCCCTCCCTGGCTGATTTTGGGGTTGGGGTCCATGGCTGATTTTGGGGCTGGGGTCCCTGGCTGATTTTGGGGCTGGGGTCCCTCCATGGCTGATTTTGGGGTGGGGTCCATGGCTGATTTTGGGGCTGGGGCCTCCCTGGCTGATTTGGGTGGGTCCATGGCTGATTTTGGGCTGGGGTCCTGGCTGATTTGGGCTGGGGTCCCTCCCGATGGTTCTGCTGCTCAGGTTTCCTTGGAGAGGTGGGAACGCTTCCATTCTGCACAAAATGTGCAGCCCAAATTCAGTTTTTTGTGTCCATTTGTGAGGAGGTTGAGAGGATGTTCCCGTCCTGAGGCTGAGGAAGGAGTGAGAGATGTGCGCTCAGAATGATCTGAGATAATGCCCTAAAACTGTTCCTCCATCCCCATTTAACAGCGATATTGTATTTGAAAAGTAGAACCTCTGTTTTGGTACAAAATGAGTGTTATGTCACTATTTGTGTTCTTTATATTTCTATTTCTTTTGCCACTATTTGTGTTCTTTGATTTGTGTTTCTTTTGCCAGGATTTGTGTCTGAATTTCCCGATTTGGACGGTTTGGAGCAGTAAATTATTTGGGCTAAAACATGATTAATTCGTTATTAACATCCCCTGTTCTCTCTGGGAACGGAGGGGTTTCAGAGGCAGAAATGTGGCAGCTCGGTGATGGGAAATGTTGGGGTTTTAAAGATCAATTAGAACATTTATTGTTTTAAAGAACATTTAGAACGTTTATTGTTTTAAAGAACAATTAGAACATTTATTGTCTCCTCTCGTCTGAGGCAATAACAGATTTTGTTTGGTGTTGATGTCCCACCACTGCTGTGGCATTTGCTTCCTGCTGGGAATTTCGCTTGAGCTCATCTCCAGTTCCAAACGTGTGAGAATTCCATTTATTTAATGGATTTTGGTTATCTTTCAGGAAAATATTCTCCCTGAATGGTGCCTGAAATGCCTCTGTCCTTTCTCAGGTCTATCCCAGACCTTGAATTAAGCCCGTGCTGTAATTTCAGGTGAGTCAGGCTTTAATCAGAGCTGTTGGGTAGAGCTGCCTCGGGATCACTTCAGACCTCTGGTGTGGACTGGAATCTTTCTCTGCCTTTCCCCATCAAAATTCCATCCCTGCTTAATCCCAATAAAGACCCGCTCAGTTCCTAGGCCGGGCTTTAAGGATTGGGGACAGTTTTGGTCTCTCAGAGCCCCCTGAGCCGGGATCACAGGAACAGCTCTGGGCTGAGCTCAGCCTGGCTGGGAGGATGGGTTTAATGCCTCTTTAGGCCGAGACTAAAACAGAAAGGATTTAGTGGTTCCTGAAATGCCTCTGCCAAGATTTCCTGGACGAAAATAGCCCCAGCCTGAGATGTCAGAGCGCTGCTGGAGGGGAAAGGGGACAGACAGAACGGGGATGGGAAGTGTCAAAATAACCTCCCTGGTGAAATTAGTGCTGGCTTTGCTGCTCCTAAGCTGAGCCAGCAGCCTGGCCTAACTGCTGCTCACTCCTCAGGGCTGGGATGAGCATCCCTGCAGGATCAGGTTCCTCAGGAAAAACAGGAAAGACGTGAGCTGCCTTTGGTACGGGGTGTGTCAGCGTTTGTGTGTGTGCAGAGGGGTGTAAAAATGACAGAAAATCACAGAAAATGACAGAAAATCACAAAAAATCACAGAAAATCACAGAAAATCACAGAAAATCACAGAAAATCACAGAAAATCACAGTGTGTGCCACTGAAAGGAGCACTCCCTTCATCACGGGGTGTGTCAGCGTTTGTGTGTGTGCAAAGGGGTGTAAAAAATGACAGAAAATGACAGAAAATGACAGAAAATCACAAAAAAATCACAGAAAAATCACAAAATCACTGAAAATCACAGAAAATCGTGGAAAATCACAGAAAATCACAGAAAATCACAGAAAATCACAGAAAATCACTGAAAATCACAGAAATCACGGAAAATCATGGAAAATCACAGAAAACACAGAAATCAACAGAAAATCAGAAAATCACGAAAACACAAAAAAATCACAGAAAATCACAGAAAATCACAGAAAATCACAGAAAATCACAGTGTGTGCCACTGACAGGAGCAGTCCCAGGAGGGGTTTTCTCCTCTTTTCAGTAGAGTGCACCTTTTCTCCTAAATTTGTCACAGGGAAATGTAACACACCAGAATCTGATTTCAGCTCTTTCAGGGGGCAGGTCTGACCCCACAGCTCCCACAGGGGATCCACTCACTGACTTAACAAAGCCACAAATTTAGCAAAATCACAGACTGATTTAACAAATCACATAATTTAACAAAGCCACAGACTGATTTAACAGCTCTGACAGCAGCAAAGATGGAAATTCAGCCAGTGAAACACAAACAAAAAACCACACAAAACCACCAAAACGGTACAGAACATCCCAAACCCAAAAAATCCCCTACTTCTTCAAAATCCCCAGCAAGTCCAACTTCATCATCTTCCTGAAGAACACGGTGATCTCGGATCTGCTGATGATCCTGACGCTGCCCTTCAAGATCCTGAGCGACGCGCGCCTGGTGTCGTGGGTGCTGCGGGGTTTCGTGTGCCAGGTCACGCAGGTGCTCTTCTACCTCACCATGTACATCAGCATCCTCTTCCTGGGGCTCATCACGCTCGACCGCTACCACAAAGCCGCCTTTCCCTTCAGGACCTCCAGCCCGCGCAGCCTTTTGGCCGCCAAGATCCTCTCCTGGGCCATCTGGGCGCTCATGTTCGCGCTGTCGCTGCCCAACATGATCCTCAACGACAAGAAGAAGACGCCGCGCAGCGTCAGGAAGTGCGCGCTGCTCAAGTCGGACTTTGGGCTGGTTTGGCACGAAACGGTCAATTACGTGTGCCAGCTCATCTTCTGGGCCACGCTGGCCGTGGTGGCCGTGTGCTCGGCGCTCATCAGCCGCCAGCTCTACCGGTCCTACCGCCGCACGCGGGCGGGCCGCGCCGCCAACAAAACCGTCAGCCTCAAGGTCTTCATCGTCATCGGCGTCTTCTTCGTTTGCTTCGCGCCCTTCCACTTCACGCGCGTGCCCTACACGCTGAGCCAGACCCGCGGCGCGTTCGACTGCTCGGCACGGAGCGCGCTGTTCCTGCTCAAGGAGAGCACGCTGTGGCTCACGTCGCTCAACGCCTGCCTCGACCCTTTCATCTACTTCTTCCTGTGCAAATCCTTCCGCAGATCGCTGCTGGACACGCTGTGCGGCCACCGGGCACCGCCGGGGCTGGGGACCAGGGACCAGGGGCACCACGGGGGCGATGACACCGAGCAGACCCCGCTCTAGGGCTGCACCCGACAGCTATTGCCCAATATTGTTAATTATTGCTGATTATCGACAATTATTGGTGATTATCGCCGATTATTGGTGATTATTGCTGGTTATCGTCAATTATTGCCAATTATCACCGGTTATGGCCGATTATTGCCGATTATTGGTGATTATCACCGATTATTGACAATTATTGACAATTACTGCCGGTTATTGATGATTAACGTCAATTATTGACGATTATCGCCAATTATTGGCCATTACCGCTGATTATTGGTGATTATTGCCAATTATTGACAATTATTGCCGGTTATTGCCAATTATTGCCGATTATTGCCGATTATTGCCAGTTATTGACAATTATTGACAATTATTGACAATTATTGACAATTATTGACAATTATTGACAATTATTGAGGGCAGAACGAGCACAAACCCGTGGAGAATAGCGAGAACATTAAAATAGAATTACTGGGAGGAAAAAAAGAACCTTTGGGAGGAAAAAAGAACCTTTGGGAAGAAAAACAGAACCTCTGGGAGGAAAAACAGAACCACTCTGAGGAAAAAATGAACCTTTGGGGGGAAAAAATGAACCTCTGTGAGAAAAAACAGAATTACTGGAAGGAAAATCAGAACCACTGGGAGGAAAACAGAACCACCTCGAGGAAAACCAGAATTACTGAGAGGAAAACTGTGTGGAACTGAGAGGAAAAACATAAAACAGAATCATGAAATGCTGCAGATGATGCTGTGGACTGTAAAGATTTTGCAGAAATAGATGAATTTCAGCCAGAGTAAACTCTGTAACCGCACAAGGTGTGAGAAACGCAGATAAAATCCACGGTAAATGTGATTTTTCAATACAGGGTTTTTTCACTTTGAATGGCAGAAAAACAGAAACCCGGGCCAGATGTAAAGGAGACGTTTGTTTGCGTAGATTTTGTAACACAATAACACAATAACACTTTTTTTATCTCATTCCATGCCTGCCATTCCTAATCCATTGACCAACAATAACAGTCGTGTGTCCAGGGGAATTATTTAAACTGTGTTTAATTTTGATTATGATTAAACCCCAACCCTGCCTCTTATTATATGAATAAAACTGCACACTTCACCTAAAATATTATATATATTACATATTAGAAATTATTTATAATATAATAATTAGAAATATATATAAAAATATATTAAATACAGATCTTGGGGCCACACAAGGCTCGTGTCACATCTTTATGATGGTAATTAGGGCAGCTTTTTGGCACAGTACAAATATCACACTGTCCTTTTTGGTTTGGAAAATTTAAAAAAAACCAAAAACAACAAACAAAACAAAACAAAAAAAAAAAAAAAAAAAAAAAAAAAAAAAGCCAACCAGGAAGTATTTTCAACACGTGATATTTTCAGTAATCACAAGAGTTGCACACAAAAAAAATAGATTGTGGGAATAAATTGTGGCGCGTTTATCAGCTGCAAACAGCTCCAAGGGGTTTGTGCATCTCAGATAAATAAATGAATGAATGAATGAATGAATGAATGAATGAACGAATGAATGATTTAATTAATTAATTATCCCCTCCACAAATGGTTTTGTGGCACCAGAATTCCCCTACAAACAGTGCCCAGTGACCCCAGAGTTGTCCCCACAGCCCATAGACCCCAGATCAGTTCCCATTAATGCCAGGACAGAGGTGCCAAATGTCCCACACACATTTTCCTACACATTTCTGCACATTTCTGCCCATTTCTGCACATTTCTGCACATTTTTCTGCCCATTTCTGCCCATTTCTGCACATTTTTCTGCCCATTTCTGTACATTTTTCTGCACATTTTTGTACATTTTTCTGCACATTTCTGCCCATTTCTGCACATTTCTGCACATTTTTCTGCACAATTCTGTACATTTCTGCACATTTCTGCCCATTTCTGCACATTTCTGCACATTTTTCTGCACATTTCTGCCCATCTTTCTGAGTCACAAACAGAGTGACAATCACCTGGCAGATGCTTTCCCTGATCAGGTAAATGTCCAGAGAGCAGAGACCACGGCCACTGCTGTCCCCAAAGCCACTCCTGTGTCCCCAAAGCCACTCCTGTGTCCAAAGGGCCACTCCTGTCCCCAGCCACTCCTGTCCCTGCTCCTGTCCCACAGGATTTGCACCCCATTACACCCCAAAAACTCAGCATCAACCCACAGCACGGCATTGCACCCCAAAAACAGCATCAACCACAGTTTTGCACAGCATTACACCCCAAAAATTCAGCATCAACCCACAGCACAGCTTTACACCCCAAAAATGGGTCTGTCTTGAGGGACAAAACCCCAAAATGGATCTGTCTCGAAGGAAAAAACCCAGAAATGGGTCTGTCTGGAGGGATAAAACCAAAATGGGTCTGTCTTGGGGGACAAAACAAATAACGGGTCTGTTTCAAGGGACAAAACCCCGAAATGGGTCTGCCTTAAGGGACGGGCTCAGGTTTCCTTTTCTAGTTTTCTCATTTTCTCATTTTCTCATTTTCTCGTTTTCTCATTTTTCTATTTAGTTTTCTAGTTTTCTCATTTTCTATCCTAGTTTTCTGGTTTTCTAGTTTTCTAATTTTCTAGCTGTTTTTTAATTTCCTAGTTTTCTAGTTCTTTTGGTTTTCTAGTTGTTTTCTAGTTTTCTCATTTTCTAGTTTTCTTGTTCCCTTGTTTTTTTAGTTTTCTAGTTCTCTGGTTTTCTGGTTTTCTAGTTTTCTAGTTTTCTAGTTTTCTAGTTGTTTTCTGCTTTTCTAGTTTTCTCATTTTCTCGTTTTCTAGTTCTCTAGTTCTCTAGTTTTCTGGTTTTCTCATTTTCTTGTTTTCTCATTTTCTCATTTTCTCATTTTCTCGTTTTCTCGTTTTCTTGTTGTTTTCCAGTTTTCTCGTTTTCTCATTTTCTGGTTTTCTGCTTTTCTACTTTTCTCACACACAGCCCGGGACCAGCCGGAGCAGCAGCAGCAGCAGCACTCATGACCAACTGTGGCGCCGCACGAAATGAGGAAGGAAACGCAGAAAAAGAAGAAAAGGGTCTCATCTTCCCTCATTTCCCCATTCCGAGGGCTCTGCTGGAGCCTCCGCTGCGGATCCGAGGGGACGCTCACCGAGGTTTGTCCGGGTCTGCACAGGGTGGAGGGGACCCTCGGGCAGGGGGAAATACCACATTAAACTCTCCTGAAAAACAAAAAAATTCATCCCGGGGTGCTCGGGAGGAATGGGCAGAAGGCGCTTCCTTCCCCAGAGCTGTCGTGCCGCGGGTTTGGTGTTTCTGTTAAAACGGTAAAAATGCATTTCCATGGAAGGAGCGGCGGTGCTGCAGGTGATCTGCTCCCAATAAACCCCGCTGGGGTGTTACTTCTCTCAATAAACCCCGCTGGGACGTTACTTTAGGCTCCAGATTAAGGAGGAACCTTTTAAACTTTTCCGTAAATGCTGGAAACGTTTAAACTTTGGGCAAAGATTTAGCTTCTCCACGAACCAGAAGAGAAATCGGTTGCTCAGTTTAAGCCAGGCTCAGGTATTGTTACATTTATTGCTGTTGTTGTAAGAAATATGTAATTTTACATGCAGAATGTGATGTTTTGTGCTCTCTCCCTCTCTTTGATCCCAAAAAGGAGGCAATGGGAAACTCTGGTTTTGTTACGTTTATTCACACTGTAAGAAATATGTGATTTTACACGCAGAATGTGATGTTTTGTTCTCTTTCCCCCCTTTTGATCCCAAAAAGGAGTCAAGGGGGGACTCTGGTGATGTTTTGTGCTCTTTCCCCCCTTTTGATCCCAAAAAGGGGGATTTGTTTTGTTACGTTTCTTGCTGTTGTTGTAAGAAATACGCACTTTTACATGCAGAATGTGATGTTTTGTGCTCTCTTTCCCCTTTTGATCCCAGTCTGTTTCCACAATGGGCGACTCCACCAACGCCAGCACCGTGGGTAACGGCAGCCTGGGCACCGTGCCACCGTGTCCCCGCGACAGCGCCGTCCCCCGCCTGCTCTTCCCCGCGCTCTACTCGCTGGTTTTCCTGCTGGGGCTGGCGCTCAACAGCCTGGCCTGCTGGGCTTTCTGCCACATCCCCAGCACGTCCACCTTCATCATCTACCTGAAGAACATCGTGGCGGCCGACCTCGTCATGACGCTGATGCTGCCGCTGAAGATTGTGACGGACGCGGGGCTGGCGCCGTGGCAGCTCAGAGCCGCCGTGTGCCGCTTCTCGGCCGTGCTCTTCTACGCCGCCATGTACATCAGCATCGTGCTGCTGGGGCTCGTGGCGCTCGACAGGTTCCTCAAGATCGTCAGGCCCTTCGGCAGGTTCTGGGTGCAGAAGCCGAGCTCGGCCAAGATCCTGGCCTGCCTGGTCTGGCTCTTCTTCCTGGCGCTGTCGCTGCCCAACGCGGTGCTGTCCGACCGCGCGGCCACGCCGCTGACCGTCAGGAAATGCGCGTCCCTCAAGAGCCCCCTGGGGCTGCGCTGGCACGAGGCCGTCAACTACGTCTGCCAGTTCATCTTCTGGACCGTCCTCCTCCTCATGCTGCTCTTCTACACCGTCATCGCCAAGAAGGTCTACGAGTCCTACGTGAGGACGCAGCGGAAGGGCGACGGCGGCGAGAAGCGCATCAAGGGCAAGGTGTTCATCGTTTTCACCGTCTTCTTCTCGTGCTTCGCGCCGTTCCACTTCAGCCGCGTGCCCTACACGCTGAGCCAGACCAGCGCGCACATGGAGTGCCGCCTGCGGAGCCGCCTCTTCGTGGCCAAGGAGAGCACGCTGTGGCTGGCGGCCACCAACGTCTGCGCCGACCCGCTCATCTACCTGCTCCTGTGCAAGCCCTTCGTGCGGAGAGTGCTGCACCGGGGGCTGCCCGGGGCGGCCGAGACAAACACCAAAACTGAGCTGGACACCAAAAAACTGAGCTGGACACACCTGGGACAGCCTGAGACAAACACCAAAACTGAGCTGGAAACACACTGAGCTGGAAACAGCGAGACAAACACCAAAACTGAGCTGGACACGCACCTGGGACAGCCGAAGACAAACACCAAAACTGAGCTGGACACACCTGGGACAGCCGAGACAAACACCAAAACTGAGCTGGACACACCAGGGGCACCCGAGACAAACACCAAAACTGAGCTGGACACGCCAGGGGTGCCTGAGACAAACACCAAAACTGAGCTGGACACACCAAACACCAAAACTGAGCTGGACACGCCCGCGCCACCCTCCGAGTCGTGATCCACAGTAGAGGAAAATTCAAAATAGGACCAAAAGGAGTCACTAACGCTAAAAAATCCGATAATAGATACTCATAATGGCAACAGAGTTTTCACGCTCACCTCACAGGACAAAACCCATGCACAAGCTCCAAAATGAGTAGAACAATCGAATACTGACTTTACTACTACAAACCGAGACAATGTGGACACGTGAAACTACAACTCAAGAACAATCAGAGAAACTGCAATTAATCTTTATTTGGGATTAAAACTCGGAGCTGGTGGCTGTGAGTGTCAGTAATTCCTGACCCGGGTGTCAGCTTGGCTTCACATCAGGGGTAGGGACAGGAGGAGCAGAGGGGAGGACACCGGACAGACACGGTCCATCCCATTCCATATTCCCAATTGAGCCATCCCATCCCATGGATCCCATCCCATCCCATAACACCAACTGAGCCATCCCATCTCCCATCCTCCATCCCATCCCATGGATCCATCCCAATCCCGGATCCCATCCATCCCCCACCCATCCATCCCATCCATCCCATCCATCCCATCCCATCCCGGATCCCATCCCATCCCATACACCATGGCATCCCATCAACCATCCATCCATCCATCCCTCCCATCCCATCCCATGGATCCCATCCCATCCCATCCCATCCACATCCATCCACCATCCCATCCATCCACCCATCCCATCCACATATCCCTGAATCCCATCCCTCCTCCCATCCACATCCCATTCCATCAATGGATCCATCCATCCCATCCCATGATCCACCACATCATCCTCACATCCCTACCTCAATAGGATCCCATCCCATCACCCCTGGATCCTCATCCACAATGGATACCCAACCGGCTTCCCTGAGTGGCAACCTTACACCTGTCCCAGTGCCACCGAGGAGCAGGGGACACTGCCCAATGTCCCCACACACAGAATCCCCTGCACTGAGCTCAGCTCAGCTCACAGAGCTCTGCCTGGGCTCTCTCCAGGATTTGGGATTAGACAGGGGCTAATCTCTGTTCCTGCAGAGAAACCCCCGTGCAATCCCAAATCCTTTGGGATTTTTCTGTAATCTCTTCTAAGCGGTGTCCCTCATCCCCATCACCCCTTCTCCTCCCGTTCTCCTGCAGATTTTCTCTCTCTCACACATGCCAGACGCTTTGATCACGGCTCTTTTCAGAAATTCCCTATTTATGGCAGCCTAACCCAACCCAGCCGGTTCCTCCGTGCAGCCTGACCTTTTCCAGGCTGTTTTTTTAACTCAGCATTAATTACATCTGCCTTTGGGGTTACCCTGCCTCTGCCACACACGGAGATTTCTGATTTAGCAATTCCTACCCATTGAATCTTCCTCACCTTCCACAGCTGTAACTCCTTCCAAAGTGGAAACTGAACTGATCCCCAGGCAGCTTCCAATGGGTTCTGAATGTCCCCATAAATCAGTGTCACCTCAGCCGTTCCTAATTCCAACATTAAACTCTGTCGAGCCCCAGGCAGCTTCCAATGGGGTCGATGTCCCCATAAATCAGTGTCACCTCAGCCGTTCCTAAATCTAACATTTAACTCTGTCGAGGAACGGCAGCTGCTCTCCCCACACACGGTGTTAATTTCCTTTAGGAAAAATAAATACAATAAATTCTTATTATAAATTATTATAATATAATAATAGCTGCTGAAACAGACACCGCTTTAATAAGAGAAACAGGAGGGTGGAAATGTTCTCTCAGCAGAATGTTCTCCCAGCTGGAAATGTTCTCCCAACCTGCTGGCACAGCGTGAATATTAATAATTATTATTATTATTATAGAAGAGGGTCTGTAAATCAGATTGGTGTTTCCACCAGGCAGCACCTGCAGAAATTCCCAAATCTCCGATGGGCGAGGGAGGAATTCAGGACAGAACTCTCCGGCTCATCCTTCCCCTTCCTTCTCAATCCCAGTTTACAGAATCCCCCGGGACTCCCAGCTCAGGATGGACAAAGGAACACTGAGCAGAGTGCACTGAGAAACTCACAAAATGCTGAAATTTTTATTTTTTTTTTTTTTTTATTCTCTTGTGACGAGGCTCACACAGCTCACTGCTGAGAGCTCGGGTGTGACCACGAAATGGGATGAGCTGCTCCTTAAATAAAGGGTGTGCCAAAGTTCCTGAGGACTCTTAATCATCTGTTTTTCATTTCGGTTTTTCTTCCGCAGGTAAAAGGGAAGCCCGAGCTGCCAAACTCTGTAGTAAAAAAGTGAAGGTGACTGCAAGGACAGGCCGATATAAATTTATTTTAAATTTTACTCGTGTTTTGGAAAATTAAATGCTTTATCCCCTCGCCTAACACAGCAAGTCCTGACCTTGCTGACACTTTTCTGCCTGAAAACCAGAACCAGCCAGGCCCGTGCGTTATTATCCATGGGTGAATCTGCTTTAATACAACCATTGCTAAATGTGAGTTTTAAATGAAGCAACGCAGTCATTGCTGTAATAACGTCTCCAGGCTCTTATGAAATCTGCTCTCTAATCACCAAAATGCAGACAGGGAAATCCAGCTTTTAAATAATACAATGGTGAAGTTCCCTTCAGCTTTTCTTTCCGCCAGAGCTCTGCGTTTCTTCCACGCTGTTTTTATGAGAATCTCACCACATTTCGTGTGCCAGCTCGTCCTGACCTGCTCAGCCTGGCAGAGCCAGCACCAATCTGCTCGGGATGCCAGGGCATGGCTAATACCCTGTTGTGTTTTACTGCTGCACCAAAATAGAGATTTTTAAAGAAAATTAATGTGCCAGGGCATGGCTTATAACCTGTTATATTTTACTGCTTCACCAAAATACTGAGATTTTAAAGAAAATTAATGTGCCCGGGCACGGCTTATAACACATCATGTTTTACTGCTTCACCAAAATATAGATTTTTAAAGAAAAATTAATGTGCCAGGGCACGGTTTATAACCCGCCGTGTTTTACTGCTTCACCAAAATTCTGAGATTTTCAAGAAAATTAATGTGCCTTTGCACAGTTCATACCCCATCGTGTTTTACTGCTTCACCAAAATATAGATTTTTAAAGAAAATTAAATGTGCCAGGGCACAGCTCATAACCTGTTGTGTTTAACTGCTTCACCAAAATTCTGAGGTTTTCAAGAAAATTAATGTGCCTTTGCACTGCTTATAACCTGTTTTTATTTATTATTTGTTTATTTATTTATCCGCAGATATTTTGGGATCACTGGGAAATCCACAGATCTTTCGGGATCACTGGGGAGGGAAATCCACAGATTTTTTTCGGGATTACTGGAAAACGCACAGATTTTTTTTTGGGGATCACTGAAAATCCGCCGATTTTTCGGGATCACTGGAAATTTTGCATATTTTTTTGGGATCACTGGGGAGGAAAATCAGCAGATTTTTTTCGGGATTACTGCAAAATCTGCAGATTTTTCGGGATCACTGAAAAATCCACAGATTTTTTTTTTGGATCACTGAAATTTTACAGATTTTTCGGGATCACTGGGGAAGGAAAACAGCAGATTTTTGGGGGATTACTGAAAATCCCAGATTGTTTTGGGACCCCTGGAAATTTTGCAGATTTTTTTGGGATCACTGAAAATCCACAGATTTTTTTGGGATTTCTGGGGTGGCAAATCAGCAGATTTTTCGGGATCACTGAAGATTTTGCAGATTTTTTCGGGATGACAGAGAAATCCGCAGATTTTTTGGGATTTCTGGGGCGGCCGCTTTGCTCCCATCCCCAGGGCAGCTGCAGGTGATTCACCCTCTGCTCCAGAGCCAGGAAATGCTCGGCAGAGCAGAGCAGAGCAGAGCTCAGAACTCTCCTGGTGTGACTCATCCCGGGAATGACACAGCCGGTTCCTCCAGTTGCTCCCGGCCGCCGCAATTCGGGCTCCCCGCTCGGCTCTCACCCCAAAAACAGCCTCTGGAAGCCCCAAATTGCACTGCCGGACATGGTTTGTTGCCTGGAAATATTCTCATTCTTACCATAAAGGAAATTTTGGAGGATTCTGAAGAAATTTCGGGATGCAGCTCCCAGACAGAAGGCAGAAGGCGGCGATGCTGACAGGTGAGTGAGCTCTGAATTTCCAAAAAACATTCAATAACTTTTTCACTCAATCTGCCAGCATTTTCTCACCCCTGAGACAAAAACAGGAATTTAGGTGTAATTGCTAAAAACCAGGCTCGGAACCCGTAAACTCAATGTCAGAACAACAAAAAGCGTGAAAAGTTCTCACAATAGGGCGTCTTTACCAACATTTATCCGTTCATAATGTTCATGATGGAAAAAAAACCAAAAAAAAAAATCTATTTCTACTAATCTTTGCTCGTAAAATAGACTCAAATTTCAGGAGGTTCGTTCTTTCATAATTCACTTCCTGACCGAGCTTAACTGGTGTAAAGTAAAATTCAGCAACTTGAAACCCTGAATTTGCCTTAAAAGGGTTTTTGCTCCATTCCCTTTCGCCTCTTTCAGCACAGAAAGTAAAACCTGAGCTCTCTTTGCTCCATGAACAGAATTAAAACTCGAGCTTCTATAGCTCCTTTACAGAATAAACTACTACAAAAGCTCTCTAAATCTCCTTATTCAGCTACTTAAACGCTCTGATCCGTCGTGTTCAACTGTCGGTTCACTGAGACCATTGCTGGGTGACGAGACGCTTCTGATGACCCGCTTTGGAAATCTACGGCCCGCAAACTACTCGCTTTAGGGAGATTTTGGGTTTAAACGTTGTGGTTTGGGTACAGCAGCGCAATTCAGGGGTTTGTGCGCCTATAGGGCCACTCACACGTCTGGAAAGGGAGCGTCCCATTCTTCCATCTTTTTAAAGAATTCTGCACCTTTTTTAAAAGGGAAACAGGGAAAACTCAGCAATTTCTGGCTGATGCTGCTGATTCACTGCCAGCACTGAGCGTGGGGGAGTTTTGGGGTCAGGAGAGGCTTCTGCTCCTCTCCTTCTGTGGGTGGGCAGAGAAAAGGGTCTGTGGGTAAAGAAGAGTCTGTGGGGCACAGGAAAGAGTTTATGGGGCAGAGGAAAGAGTTATGGGGCAAGAGAAAAGGGTCTTGTGGGGCAGAGGAGAGAGTCTGTGGGGCAGAGGAAAGAGTTTATGGGGCAGAGAAAAGGGTCTGTGGGGCAGAGGAGAGAATCTGTGGGGCAGAGGAGAGAGTTTATGGGGCAAAGAAAGAGTCTGTGGGGCAGGAAAGAGTTTGTGGGGCAGAGGAAAGAGTTTGTGGGCACAGGAAAGGGACACCGGGAACGGGGACACCGGGACACCGGGACAAAGGGACACCGGGACATTGACAAAGGGACAAAGGGACACCGGGAGTGCCTCTGGTTCTGCCTCTGAAAATGCGATCCACAAAGGGAGCGCTGATGCTGAGCGGCGCAAATCGGAATTTTGTCACCTCGTGTCACCTCCACCGTGCAATGAGCAGCGGGAGCCGGGGCAGGAGGAGCTGTGTGGGGCCGGCAGAGCAAAAAACAGCCTTGGAAGAGCTGAGCCTAAACCCAGCTCAGCCTAAACCCAGCTCAGCCTAAAATTCGGGTCATTCTCCTTCCTCTTTGAGGCAGCGCTGCAAAGGCATTGAGCAGCAGAGGATGCGCTGGAGCACCAAGAAAACAGCTGAAAACAGCACGGGAGAATTTATTGTGGAGCATCAGAAAATCAGCCAAAACCAGAACAGGAGAATTTATTGTCCTGTAAAACACAGAGAAATCAGCTAAAACAGCACAGGAGAATTTATTGTAGAGCACAGAGAAACCAGCTAAAACAACACAGGAGAATTTATTGTGGAGCACCGAAAAATCAGCCAAAACCAGCACAGGAGCATTTCTTGCCCTTTCTGATGTCAATTAGGATTGCCTACAAAAAGCAGGTGGAAATTGCTTCAGTGCAAGGAAAAACGCCTGAAAGTTGGAGCGGAATTGCGAAAGCTTTAAATGGCACTGGTTGTGTGCACACACCGATAATTATTTTTATTTCCCAAGGTATTTTCTCGCAGTGGCCCCTGAGGGATGTGACAGAGGCACAGCAGAGTCCAGCAGATGACGGTCACCAATTCCACATCTGCATTTTTGCATTTGTGCCTCTTTTTAAAGAATTTTTGGAATTTTTACTCTCTGTTTTTCACCGCATAATGCCAATAATCAAACCTAAAACTGATGTTTTCAGTGAAATCCTCCAGCTCCAGCCTGGCCACCTGTCACTGTGTCACTGTGTCACCTGGCACATTAACGCAGCAAAAGGACTGGGAAATGTCCCCTCAGCATCACCTGATGGTGACAGTGCCAGGGGACAGAATTGGGGCAGCTTTGGGTCTTTAAAAACACTTTCCAAACAGACTTAGTGTAAAAATGAACAGCAAATTCTCCATAGGAAACACATATAATAAAGTGACAAACATTCCAAATGTTACTATTTGCAGCAAAGAAAATTGTTTTATTAACAAAGCCAAAACCTGACCTCCTGATGAGAATCCAAAGTCCTCCTCCTCCCCATACTTCAAAACATCTTCGCACAAAAAATTTAAGTTCAACGCACTCAAGAAACAAACATCTAACAGAGAAGCCATATGTCTCAGTTCTGTGCAGAATGATGATGAATTTATTTTCTTCATTCTACAGGAACTCATCTTCAGGATGCTTGCAAAGGCTGAAAACTGTTGGAGTGACTGAATGAAAGGATGGCAGACCTAAGCATCCACTCCTCTTGCACAAGATTCAAGAGCCTGTAAGTCATGGTATGGTCAAGTTTCTCTGAAATGTGACATTAGACACGAGACCTCATCTGCCAGTTATGAGAAAAATCTTGGATCATTTGAGGAGGGAGGAGCTGGAGCAAATGGCAATGGCTGGTGAGGATCCAGCTGTTAATACATTTTAATTAATAAGTAAAAAAACATGCTGACACATTACTTTCGATAATTCCAGAATCTAGGCACGTTTGAATACAGAACAAACACTCCCAGAAGGCTGCAAGTTTTTACCAATGGTTATAAATTGCCAAAACCTGAGAATAAGGCTAGAGGGACATCATCCAAGGGAAGATGGCGACAGGCGTGCTACAAACATCAAATCGCTGTGCATCGAACGTGAGACAAATGTGGCAAGAGGAGAACACCCAGTTAGCACTCGTCGTGCCCCGGCTGATACCCACACAGTCCATTCAGTGTCTCAGCCACCGCTAGCCATCCTTTACCACAATGCAATGATGAGGTTGTCCCTCTGCCTAGATCGACATCCACAACAGATTGGTGTTTTCACTCTGAAACCTAACACCACTCTGCTGGCTTTGGCCTGTTCCTCACATGGAGAATCTGTTGAGAAATTACACAGAACAGAGCCATATAGCCTACACAAATACCCAGATTGGCCTAAAGTTTGGACAATACGGTCGGTATGACAAAAAAAGAAATATACAGAAAAAATGACAGCCACGGCATTACTTAAAACTCGTGTTAAAAATGTGTAGCACCAAGTACGAAAGCCATGCCGTCAATTGCAAACTTTTAAAATAAAATATTATTAAAAAATTCTTGCATTCCCACCTCAAATGTTCCGTCTGTCATGGACATGACATTACCTCCCTGAGCCAAAAATAACAGATCCTCACCACATTGCAAAGAGTTTTGGTGTAACCTAACATTGGTAATGTATAATCAGAAAGTATATTAGAAATAACTGAATAAATCAGAACTTCCTACCAACCTTCTAGATCGCATTCTTTTTACGTTTTTTGTAGTTTTTGAGTTACCAAATTTCAGGTTTTGCCGCTGTGAGTTACCCCACATTAACATCAATCCACCTGCAGGGAAATGGGATGGAGTGTTTTTGATGCAGCGTTTCCCCCAAGGGAGGGAGGGAGGGCGGCAGCGCCCTCGGCACTGGGACCGCGATTCTGGAACAGAGAAAGCACCAAAGCGTTTTTACATCTTCACAAACAGCTCCGGGCTCGGTGCTGATGGGCGGCAGAAATCAACAGCTCACAGCAGGGTTAAAATCAGTCTCACCCAACTATTGCAGCATCAACCCTGTCATTTACCCGACCTTGTCACGGTGAATGCAGAAACACTGCCAAAATCAGCGAGTTCTGTGCTCAAACCGAATAAAAACCAACAGCTACAGCTCTGCAGCCCCGGCACCTGGAACGGCTGGTCCGGGGCACAAAGAGAGTTTTCCTAATCACGAAAAAAAAAAAACACCAACCAAAG
>VKON01003536.1:0-14729 GCA_009741485.1 Malurus cyaneus samueli | reverse complement strand
ACTCAAAGGGATCCTGGGGACAGGGACAGGGACAGGGCAGGGACAGGGACAGGGACAGGGGAACAGGGACAGGGACAGGGGACAGGGACAGGGACAGGACAGCGACGGAGCAGGGACAGGGACAGGGATGGGAACAGGACAGGGACAGGGACAGGACAGGGACAGGGACAGGGAACAGGGACAGGGACAGGGACAGGGACAGGACAGGACAGGGACAGGGAGGACAGGACAGGACAGGGACGGCAGGAAGGACAGGGACAGGGACAGGGACAGGGACAGGGACAGGGGGACAGGGACAGGGACAGGCGGACAGGGACAGGACGGACAGAGGACAGGGACAGGACAGGGACAGGGACAGGACAGGACAGGACAGGGAACAGGCCAAAAAAAAGGTTTATATTTGACAACATACAATTTCTTTGAGGATATACAATTTCTTTGAGGATATACAATTTCTTTGAGGATATACAATTTCTTTGGGGATACACAATTTCTTTGAGGATACACGATTTCTTTAAACAGGAAGACAACTTGAAGCCTCAGTCACCAGAAAAGCTCTGCAGTCATTCCCTGCCCTGCTCGCTCTGAGGCTGCCGTGCAGCCTGTCATTTCATTTCATTTATTTAATTTCAATTTCATTATTTCATTTCTTCTCTGAGGTTCCACCAGTCATGCACACAAACCAGTCTGTCCGCATCAGCAGCAGCAGCGATTATCTCATCAACCGCTGGCAAAGCGCAGAAACCACCGGAGGTAAAATGTAAAATGTGTTCGGGTTTATTCACAAACCTGCCCGGATAAAGGAGCAGCTTCTGGTGCGTCCTCAAAGCCGCCCGAGCAGAATTTATTTGTGTGACAGACTGGGACAGCTGCTTAAATGAAATTGGTGAGGAAAAGAGAATTGGACGAGGAGAGGAAAGGCAGCCCTGCTGAGCACAAAGACGAGTAAAAAATCCACCACGAGAGCGTTTACAAAATATCCCAAAATACTCATTTTGAAGAAAACGCGTTCTTCATGTCCTGTTGAAACAGAACACGTGAAAAAAAAATAAACTTCTCCATAGAGCATGAAGTGGTTCCTATGAATTGGAGTTTATAGGAACTGGTTCCAATTGCTGGAGTTTATAGGAACTGGTTCCTATTCCTGGAGTGTATAGGAACGGGTTCCTGTTCCTGGGGTTTATAGGAACTGGCTGCTGTTCCTGGAGTCTGCAATTTGTGCTTTTTGTCAGAAAGAAGGAGCTACTGCAGCGCAGAATTACAGCAGCTCTGAGCCGGACAAGCCCTGCTGACCAAACCCAGCAGCAAATAAAACCCCAGAGCGCTCCGAGTGCCCCGTCCATCACGGAATCCTCACCCGGACGGATTTTGGGACGATCAGGGAACATTTTTGTGAGCAGCACCGTCACCATGAACGCTCCATCAGCTGTGCCAGCCAGCGCTGCCCTGGGCTCTGCACGGACCTGTCTGCGGAGCTTAAAGCGTTTTTATTTTGTGTTTTTTTGTGCTGCAGCAGCGCCGGGACAGCCCTTGGGTGTGCCAGGAGTGGAACAGCCCCGGGGCTGCCTCTGTTCTCCACCCTGGGACAGCAGAGGCTGCTCGGAGCTGGCACTGAGCACACGGATCAAGAATTTCCTGATTTTTCAGCCCCCAGTGCGCTGAGATGGTTTGGGATCCATCGGGAAGGAGAAAACACAGAGATTTCCGCACAAACTCTCGGTCCTGGCTGGCCGGCAGCGGCTGAGCCGAGCACGGGATGGAGATGGGAACCTGAGGGATTTCTGCAGGATTTCGGGATTTCTGCAGGATTTCCTGGGATTGCTGGAGAATTTCCCGGGATTGCTGCAGGATTTCCCGGGATTGCTGCAGGATTTCCCGGGATTTCTGCAGGATTTCCCGGAATTTCTGCAGAATTTCCCGGGGTTGCTGCACAATTTTCGGGATTTCTGCACAATTTTCGGGATTTCTGCACAATTTCCCGGGATTTCTCTGCAGCGAGGATTCAGCAGAGCTCCTGCCCGAAGATCCTGAGAACGGGAATTTTCCAGGCACCAGGAATTATGCAGGCATGAAAGAAATTCTGAAAAGCAGGGAAATGAGCACCTTATTTGCCTGTAAGGGGTTAGATATGCATCTTTTGGTAAAATCACGCGTTCTTTTCATCTCCCGGGCAGAAAGGAGAGCTGCAGATCCTCAATAACAGCAAAATATTACCGTTCCTGCGGGGAAAACAAAGAGAAAATAAAGTGTCCGCAGCAGTCCGGGTATTGCCAGAGAAAACAGTGCCGGCCAGGAGGCCAAACTGGCAAAAAAAAAGGTTAAAATATTCGAATTAAAGTGTTTTTTTGTGATTTTTTTCCACGCACAGTTATTTGCTTTGGTGCCATCTAGTGCTGCACAATGCTGTTCCTGCATGGGGGTGACGCTTAAATGAGATTCTGATCTGCAAAAAGGAATTCCAGCCTTTGCCATTCCCGGGAGAGCAGTGGGGTCTGCTGGAATCGCTGCCATCTGAACCGTTTTAGCAAAAAATTTAAGCAAAAAAATGACGCACGGGAAAGTTACCGCGTTTGCGCACAATTTGGACCACCAGCCCTAAAAAAAAAAATGGCATTGGCAAAATCGCTTTGAGCAATGTCAAACATCGTGGCATAAATGAGCTTCTGCAGCATCGCTGTTCCCTCTGTGCCGCCTTCCACCAGAAAGGAAAAGCAATTTGCCATTTCCACCCCAATTTTTGGGATACGCTATGAATTTATACACACACATCTCATGGTTACAGACAAAACTTTGTCACTTGAGTGATGAGTTTGGTTGTTTGGTTTTTTTTTTAATTAAAAAATGATGATTTAAAAATTAAACATAAATCCATTCTGGGAGATTCATCACCGAAATGAGCGAGAATAGGGCAATGATGAGCTGAGAGCAGCTTCACTGGGAATTCCAGAGGAAATCCTTTCACAAAGCCCCTCTCCCTGCAGGGCCCAAAAAGCCGCGCTCTTCTCTTTCAAACTTTTAAATTTAAATTGGGATTTTTTTTTCCCCAGAACATCACCCCGACACGGCCCCCGCTGCATCCCAGACCCGCGGCTGCCGGGGCGACTCCTGAAGAGCATTTCAGCTGAAAACCTGCAGAGCACAAAGGATGGGGTTCAATCTGTCCCATGGAACGCTGCCAGGTGAAACAACAATCGCAGTGTTTATTACTGTTAATTGTTTGAAATAAATAAATCATTTTGGCTGAGCACTGCCCCACCTGAGCCAGCCAAGGTCACACCACAAACAACATGAAACAAAACCTCCCGTCATTTTATGGCAGTGTTTATAAATCTGAGGTTTTTTGTTGTTTGTTTGTTTTTTTTTTACAAAGGTTTACACGTGAAATCTTGAAATACCCCAGAGATTGCGATTTTTAAGTTAGTTTAAGAAACGGGTTCAGTTAAGCCGAGGAGTCTTCCAGAGCCGCCGGAAGAGATCTCAGCTCACAAGTGTTGTTCTCTCAGGAAAGCCCAGAGCTGACACAACTTCATTCTGAACTTCTGATATTATTTATATATTATATATATTATATATATATATTATATATTATATATTTATATATTTATATTATATTATATATTATATATTATATTCACCAAACGCGTCCAGACTGCCCAGAGGGACAGAGAGGGACAGCTCTGAGCTGGCCCCAGGTGTAAAACCCCAGAAAGGAGCTTTAACCCTTTATTTTCCCCGATGTTATAAATTCCCAGAAAGGAGTTTTAACCCTTTGTTCTCCCCGATTTATAAATACCCAGAAAGGAGCTTTAACCCTTTGTTCTCCCCGATCTGTAAAACCCCATCATAAAGGACCTTTAACCCTTTTGTTTTCCCCCAATCTATAAAACCCCATACAGGAGTTTTAACCCTTTGTTCTCCCCGATCTGTGAAACCTTTAACCCTTTGTTCTCCCCGGTCTGTAAAACCCCATCATAAAGGAGCTTTAACCCTTTTGTTTTCCCCCATCTATAAAACTCCATACAGAAGTTTTAACCCTTTGTTCTCCCCGATCTGTAAAACCTTTAACCCTTTGTTCTCCCCGATCTGCAAACCCCATAAAGGAGTTTTAACCCTTTTTTTCCCCCAATTCAGACGGATGCCCGAGCCTGTCCAACAGCAGCAGCTCTGCCCAAAACAGCAGCAGCAGCTCTGCCAAGGGGATCTCCGTGCCCGAGGAGTTCACCAGCATCGTGCTGCCCGTGCTCTACCTCGTCATCTTCCTGGCCAGCCTGCTGCTGAACGGGCTGGCCGTGTGGATCTTCTTCCACATCAGGAACAAGACCAGCTTCATCTTCTACCTGAAGAACATCGTGGTGGCCGACCTGCTGATGACCATGACGTTCCCGTTCCGGATGGTGCGGGACGCGCAGGGCCCGGGCCCGGGGCCGCTCAGCGCTCTGCTGTGCCGCTACAGCTCCGTGCTCTTCTCCACCAACATGTACACCACCATCGTGTTTCTGGGGCTCATCAGCGTGGACCGCTACCTGAAGGTGGTGAAGCCCTTCGGGGACTCGCGCATGTACAGCATCGCCTTCACCAAGGCGCTCTCGGCCGGGGTGTGGCTGCTGATGGCGCTTTTGGCCCTGCCCGGCCTGATCCTGGCCAGCGCCCGCCGCGGCCCTGGCGAGTGCCCGCAGCCCAGATCGCCGCCGGGGCTGCTGCTCAGGTGGCACTGGGCCGTGCTCTACATCCACGGCGGCACCTTCGTGGCCGTGCTGGCCGTGCTGATCGGCTGCTACGTGGCCATTTCCCGCTACATCCAGCGCTCCAGCCGCCAGTTCATCAGCGCGTCCGGCCGCAAGCGCCGCCACAACCAGAGCATCAGGGTGGTGGTGGCCGTGTTCTTCACCTGCTTCCTGCCCTACCACCTGTGCCGCGTCCCCTTCGCCTTCGGCCACCTGGAGCGGCTGCTGGGCGACTCTGCGCACAGGGTTTTGTACTACTGCAAGGAAATGACGCTCTTCCTGTCCGCCTGCAACGTCTGCCTGGACCCCATCATTTATTTCTTCATGTGCCGCTCCTTCTCCCGCCGGCTCTTCAGGAAATCCAACATGAGGACGCGCAGCGAGAGCATCCGCTCCCTGCAGAGCGTCAGGAGGTCCGAGGTGCGCATCTACCACGAGTACACCGACGTCTGAGACTGCTGAAATGTGTGAGACTTTGCTGAAATGTCCGAGACTTTACTGAAATGTCCGAGACTCTGCTGAAATGTCCGAGACTTTGCTGAAATCTCTGAGACTGCTGAAATGTGGGCGTGCTTGTACATCCTGTAAATAAAACCTGTCTTTACGTATCCCAGTGGAAGCTCCTCGAGCCACGTGCAGGCGTTTTTCCCGTGTCACCGACTGAAATCCCAAATCCCATTCCACTCAAATTTAATCCCCACAGGGATCGGGAGCTGTTGTGGTTGGTTGTTGGTTTAAATCCAGCCTAAAGCTGCCTCAGCTCAGTTAGGCTGAGCTCAGGAGGCTCCAGGATGGAATTCTGGCCTGGGACGGGGATCATTTGGGAGGAATCAGCATTGCAGGGTGTGGCAGAGGGGAAGGGAAGGGGAGGGCGCAGGGTCCACGGGACCCTCACCTCATCCCGGGCTTGTGCTGAATCTCCTCATCCCAACCGCGTTCACACGGATCGTTTTGTCCTGGGCTGAAAACAGCGCAAACGGCCTCGTGATTTACGGGAAAAGCAGAAGTTGATTAAGGGAAATATGAGAGAAATAAAAATATATTAAAAAGACCAAAAGGCACCGCAGACGTGAGACCATCTCGGGCAGCAGCGAGGCCGGACCGTGGGCGGTGCGGGAGCGCATAAGCTTCCAGAGGCTGCGGGGAGGATCGGGGCAACGAGTCCCGGGATCTGCACATTCCTGTGTCTCAGAGCCTCCCAGAGCCATCCCGGATCTGCAGACTTCTCCGAGCCGCTTCCCGGTATCCTGCAGAGCTTCCAGAGCCCATCCCGGATCTGCAGAGCTGTCCCAGCCCTTCCCGCGATCTGCGAGTCAGGCTTCCCGGGAGTCGAGAAGCTCCCGAGCCCTTCCCGGGATCTGCAGATCAGACTTCCCGGGATTCTGCAGAGCTTCCCGATGCCCATCCCGGGATGCTGCAGAGCTTCCAGAGCCCTTCCCGGGATCTGCAGAGCTTCCAGAGCCCATCCCGGGATCTGCAGAGCTTCCAGAGCCCATCCCGGGATCTGCAGAGCTTCCCGAGCCCTTGGATCTGCAGACTGCAGAGCTCTTCCCGGGCAGAGCCTTCCCGAGCCCTTCCCGGGATCTGCAGAAGCTGTTCCGAGCCCTTCCCCGGATCTGCAGAGCTTCCAGAGCCCTTCCCGGGATCTGCAGAGCTTCCCGAGCCCATCCCGGGATCTGCAGAGCTTCGCCCAGCCCTTCCCGGGATCTGCAGAGCTTCCAGAGCCCATCCCGGGATCTGCAGAGCTTCCAGAGCCCTTCCCGGGATCTGCAGAGCTTCCAGAGCCCTTCCCGGGATCTGCAGAGCTTCACCGAGCCCTTCCCGGGATCTGCAGAGCTTCCACGAGCCCATCCCGGGATCTGCAGAGCTTCCAGAGCCCTTCCCGGGATCTGCAGAGCTTCCTATCGCAGCAGCCACTTCCCGGATCTGCAGAGCTTCCGACCCCCCGGTCTGCAGAGCTTCCAGAGCCCTTCCCGGGATCTGCAGAGCTTCCAGAGCCCTTCCCGGGATCTGCAGAGCTTCCCGAGCCCTTCCGGGATCTGCAGAGCTTCCCGAGCCCTTCCCGGGATCTGCAGAGCTTCCCGAGCCCTTCCCGGGATCTGCAGAGCTCAGACCCTTCCCGGGATCTGCAGAGCTTCCCGAGCCCTTCCCGGGATCTGCAGAGTTCCAACCCTTCCCGGATCGCAAGCTTCCGAGCCCTTCCCGGGATCTGCAGAGCTTCCAGAGCCCTTCCCGGGATCTGCAGAGCTTCCCGAGCCCTTCCCGGGATCTGCAGAGCTTCCAGAGCCCATTCCCGGGATCTGCAGAGCTTCCAGAGCCCATCCCGATCCTCAGCAACCCTTCCCGGGGCTCTGCAATCCCCACCCCGTTGCTCTGATTAACGGACCTTCAAAACACAAACCATCAAAGACCCGAAGAGAGAGGTTCCAGCGGCGATCCTACCTCCCGCGCCAGCGGATATCCCACACCTGCCCAGAGAACTGCAGATCTCAATTTATCCATAACCCGTGTCCTGCCCTACAGAACTCCCTCCGCGTGTCCAGCAGTGTCCTCTCTCTATCCCAAACTGCCCAGAGAACTGCAGACCTCAATTTATCCATCACCTCAATTTCTCCATAACCCGTGTCCTACAGAACCCCGTCCCCGTGCCCCTCTCTATCCCAAACCTGCCCACCTCATTGACAGAACTGCAGATCTCAATTTATCCATAACCTCAATTTATCCATAACTCTCAATTTTCTCCATAACCCGTGCCCAGCCCCGTCCTTTCTCGGGCTGCAGCGGTGGGGCCATTCCTCCATCAGCAATAAAGCACAAAAATTTATCTTTCTACCCATTTTTTGAGCCAGATCCCCTCTTTGTGCTGCGTCTCCGGGTCAGCGCGAACGCGAGGTGCTTTGGAAACACGGGATTAGATCCTGTGTTTAAATTAGGATTAAACTGGGATGCAAACAGGTCTGTGTAAAATTAACAGCAGCGCTCTGCGAACGAGCTTAGGTTTAAATGGGATGGACAAGGATAGCAAACCGCGTGTGTTTTGTCTCTAAGCAATTCTCTCATCAGTCAACAGATAAATTAAAACTGCTGCTGAAGGAAATAATTGCAATAAAGTCGGCTGGCACTGACCTCCACCGTCTCATATCGGTTAATCCCCTGCGCATCAGGCTGTGCTTGCCAAAGGCAGGGGGCAACGAGTCTGATAAACAGCAATAGCTAAAAAAAACCCAAAAAAAAACAAAAAAAACCCAAAGAACCCCAAAAACAAAAAAAAAAAAAAAAAAGAAAAAAAAAACAAAAGAGGCGAAAGTTACAAAAAAAAACCCACAAAAATAAATAAGTAAACCCTTTCTACACAGCCTTGTTTCGTTTTAATTTCAAGTCTTTCATTTTAATTTCAAGTCTTTCAGTTTAATTTCAAGTCTTTTATTTTAATTTCAATGCCCTAAAATCTACCCAGCTAAACCAGACCCGCTCTTTAGGGTCAGATGAAATACGATCTGTTTTCCTGAACCACCTGCAGAGCGCACGCATCGGGCTCGGCAGCAGAAGAACACGAGAGTTGTAAGAGAAACTTCTGCAGAGCTGTAAGAAAATAATTTGTGTGAATTTGAAACCCGGACTGAACAGCTTTCCTGAGAATTGTACACACTGCACAAAACAGACACGGTGCCCTGGCAGAGAACAGCCTGACGAGGAAAAACGTGCCCAAGGGAAAAATAGCACATTTCTGCTTTGGCAGGATGCTAAATGTTACCTGGGCATTTCCTTAAAAACGCAAAAGGAAATTGAAGGAAAACCAAAAAAAAAAAAAAAATAAAAAAAAAAAAAAAAAAAGCAGCTCAGAAATGCTGTGGTTTTTCGGTTTTTTTTTTTTTTTTTTTTGTTTTATTTTTTTGTGGTTTTTTTTTTTTCAGAGAAAACTCAAAAGTGAACGCTGTGTAGAGCAGCTACATGAGGAAAGCAGCATCAGCCCGTCCCTGCTCGCCGCCCCTCACTCCGGGGCTGTGACAGCAGGGAACTCATCACATTACAGCGATGTGTCACCCCGAAACCTCCGGATCGAGTGACAGCCGACATTCCGCCAGCTCTCGCAGACGGGCACGGGAAAAAAAGCCTTTACAGCCATCCTCAGTCCGAGGCCACTGGGACTGGACTGACTGCCACTGCGCTTTCGCTGACAGGATTGCCATTGGGCTGGCTGGCCACTGGCCCCTCGGGACTCCTGGACCAGGACAGAGGACGGCTACTGGCTCTCAGTAGCTTACGCTGGCTGGCACTCGGGCACTCAACGGGATGCTGGCCACTGGCCTGTCTTTGAGAGACAACGGACGACTGGCGGCCTGGGATTCTCAGGCCAGGACTGGCTGGCCACTGCGGGTCTCGGACACGACTGACTGCCCCTGAGCCGGCTGCCACCCCCTGGGACTCTCCAACAGACTGACCACTGGGCGCTCTGAGATAGGACTGGCTGGCCACTGAGGCTGACTGGCCATTAGCCATTGGGACTGACTGGCCCCTGGACTGACTGGCCACTGCGCTGTGCCGCACAGGATCTCTCTCTCTCTCTGTCTCCCCCTCTCTCTCTCTCTCTCTGTCTCTCTGTCTTTCTCTCTCTCCCTCCTCTCTCTCTCTCCCTCTCGCCTCCTGACAAGCCCCTCCTCTCCTCGGTCTCTCCGTGCCCCGCACTCTCCCTCACCTCCATCCGCAGCATGCCGGCGCCGCAGAAGAAGCTGCTTTCTGCTGGCCGTGTGCTGAGCTGGCGTCGCCCTGGGGCGGCGCTGTGCCCGGGCACGCAGCTTCTGGGTGCGGGGCACCATTCCTGTGCTCCACCGGAGCGCTGCTGGTCAACGCCAGCGGCCCCGAGCTGCGCCACTTCCTGGGCCACATCCACTACGGGCTCTTCTCGGGCCACCGGCTGCGCCAGTGCGGCCTCGGAGCGCGCCCCTTGCACTTCTCCTGTGAGTATGAATGGATTTGGGGGTTTTTTCCAGCGCCCCACACCGAGCCCGGCGTGGTGGGACACACCGAACCAACCTTCCCTGCCGTGCTCTGATCCTCAGAATCAATCATTTTCAGCATGAATCACTTATTTTGTGATGATAATAATAATACAGCTCGGCTCATGTCTGTCAGAGTCTATAACGCGGATATCTTCGTTCCGAAAGGTTTATTACATTTTAAAATAATATTTTGGGGGGTTTGATTAATCTCGGTCGGGTGTGTCAGCTTTACACCGTTACCTCTGTGCTGTCGGGGAGAATGAACTAAAGCAGAAAGCTCACAAAAGAGCTGGGGCAGGCACCGAGTGCTGTTGAGAGACAAAGCAGCCCAAGAGTTCATTATTTGTGGCACTAATTGGAAGAGGATGCCTGGGGAATGCTGGCTGACTGTACCTGACACACAGAATATCCAAGTTCAGTATGCCTCACTTTACTCTAAGCCCATTTATCTTCAAGGATAACAAGATCAATAAAGCACCGTGTGACTGAATTTTCAGAGCAGTCTGTGCCATCCCAGGTTTGATTTGCTGCTGTCAGTGAGATCCTGACTCAGGGCTGGTTCAGCTCTGGGTGACACTGACAGCAAGCAGCACCTGAGAGCACACGGATGGACAAACTGCAGCCATGGCAAGTGTTCACTACGAAAGAACATGGAGCAAAATGCTACGGAGCTGCAGCCAGCACAGAGTGTTCACCTCCGAAAGAAACTGGAGCAAAATGCTGATCCTGTTCCAGCAGCCAGCACAGAGTGTTCACCTCCGAAAGAAACTGGAGCAAAATGCTGATCCTGGGGCTGCAGCAGCCAGGCAGAGTGTTCACTACAGAAAGCAACTGGAGCAAAATGCTGATCCTGTTCCAGCAACCAGGGCAGAGTGTTCACCTCCAGAAAAATTGAGAAAATCTGATCTGTTCCTTTCCTGAAGTGTCACTACAGAAAGCAATGGGACCAAAATGCTGATCCTGTTCCTGGGACACACTGCAGCCAGGACAGGAGTGTTCACTACAGAAAACAATTGGAGCAAAATGCTGATCCTGTTCCTGCAGCCAGGACAGGAGTGTTCACTCAGGGCAGGATGTTCACCTCCAAAAGAAATTGGAGCAAAATGCTGTCTCTGCGGTCCTGAGCAACTGCAGACCGGGCAGAGTGTTTCACCACAGAAAGAAATTGGAGCAAAATGCTGATCCTGTTCCTGTTCCTGCAGCAGCCAGGGCAGGAGTGTTCACTCAGGACAGGAGTGTTCACTCGGGGCAGGATGTTCACCTCCGAAAGCAATCGGAGCAAAACACTAATCCTGTTCCTGCAGCCTTCTCCCTCATCCCAACGCTTCGGAAGGTCATTGCAGAAAGCAGAAATCACGTATAAAACACACGGGCACAGCTGAGCGCACTCATTGCACTTTAGAACATGTGAGCAGAGCAGAAAGCAGGAGCCTGATTGATCCCCGTGAATCTCCCTCGGGCGTCTCTTTTAATTGCGACGTGAATTTGCTCTGCCAGCAGAGCCGCTTCTGCTTCTGCTCCATTTGCTGCTCTCTGTCCCATCAGTTTCTGGGTCACAGCTCCTTTTCCAAAGGTCTCTGCACACATGGGTTCCTTCAGCGCCGGCAAGGAATGTTTTCCTTTCAGGACTGCAGTTCATTTTTCCCGATGCAGCCCATATAAAATTTTAATGGCATAAACAGCTATCGATGCCAAGGGGAGATTCAATAGCACGCCATAAACCGTTTGCTTAAAAAAAACGATACAAAGCTGTGTTATTAAACACACCGTTTTGCACGTTTTCCCAATAACATCACAGAACTAATGCTGTTCCTTTAGAAATCCTACACAGGGAAGCACTGGAAGGGGCTCTAAAATCCCCCTGGAGCCTTAAAAGGATTAAAACAACGACCAGAAACCAGCAGGAACCCCCAGTCTGACTTCAGCTTGTGTATAATAAATATGGTATAATAAAATGCCTTTTAATAATAATAATAATAATAATAATAATAATATAATAATATATATAATAATTAAAATAATAAATAATATTAATAATAATTAATAATAAATAATATAATTTATTATTTTGTTCTGCCTTTGTTTTGTTCTCAGTTTTTCCAGATTTGCTCAAGATCATCCCCGCCAGTATCCACGTCGCGTCATTCTCTTCTGCACCATTCTGATCATTTTTGCTCTGGTGGCAGCGGGTTTTTTCATGTTCAACGCCTTTGGCAGCCCCTACGAGACGCTGCACGGCCCCGTGGGGCTGTACCTCTGGAGCTTCATCGCCTGTGAGTGCTGCGGGGCTGTTCCTGGGCTGGCAAAAGAACAAAATTCCAAATTCACTGCTCACAACACCCCACATTCACTCCTCACAAAACCCCATTTATCTGCAGATTAGGGCGAGTCAAGGGCTGCGGCCGCGCTGACCCTAAATTGGCAAAACCGAGCTCTAGGCAGGAAGGAGGGCGGCTCTGCTGTGCCAAAATTTGTGTTTTCCAAATTAGAACTGAATGATAAAATGGGGAATTCGCCCACAAGGGCAGGAAGGGGCAGGGGATTGATATCGGGGTGATAATCCTAATAATTATGATTATATGAGATAATTATATTATATAATATTAATTACATAATAATTATGATTCTATAATAATTCTGATTATCACCCTCCCTTTCAGGCTCCTGCGGCTGCCTCATCATGATCCTCTTCTCGTCGGAGGTGAAGATCCACCACCTCTCGGAGAAAATCGCCAATTTCAAAGAGGGCTCTTTCACCTTCAAGACTCAGGGCGAGCACTTCGCCGATTGCTTCTGGACCATCCTGGTTTGCTCCCTGGTGCACTTGCTCAACGCTCTGCTCATCCGATTCGCCGGCTTTGAGTTTCCCTTTTCCAAAGCGAAGGATTCGGGGACAATCACGGCAGCGGTCGACCTCATGTATTAAAATTACGCGATTTAAGAACGTTTCCAGTAAGGAAATTTGTCACTGTTACTATCTTGTGAAGAGTAGCTCTAGAGAAGGATAAAAAAAAAAAAAAAAAAAAAAGGAAAGTTGCAATAAGTTTCAATATGGTGTATGCAGTGAACAAAAGGGATGGAAAACCCCTCTTTCTTCGGATAAGACCTTATTAAGACACTTCATTTTTTTTCCCCCTTTAAACTGTTTGAAAAGTAGCTGGTACGAAGAAAATGAGAAATCTCACCGGTGTCAAACTGAATCTGGAAATTCCAATCAGGGGCTTAGATAAGGAACAGGCGCGCTCCATATCAGCAGCAGCTCTGCCCCTCAGCCCTGGGGAACGGCACCAGGACACCCCAAAAACCTCCAGACACCCAGAAACCTATCAACCCAAAAACCTTCCAGAAAATCCCCAAAAACCTATTCAGAATACCGATAACCTGCCACACCCCAAAACCTTCAAGAAATCCCAAAACCTTACAGAAATCCAAAACCTTCCACACGCCCAAAAACCTTCAGAAATCCCAAAAACCTCACGAATCCTAACCTTCCGAACCACCAAAAACCTCAGTACATCCAAAAAACCTTCAGAAAATCCCCAAAACCTTCATGACACCCAAAAACCTCCAGACGCCCCACAACCTATCCGACACCACCAAAAACCTCCAGACACACCACAAAACTTCAGAAAAATCCCAAAAACTTCAGACACCCCCAAAACCCTTTCCGCCCCCAAGAATCTACAGATCACCGCAAACCTTCCAGAACACACACAACAGATGACTCAGACCACCTCCAAAAAAACCTGTACCAGACACCAAAACATAGAACCACATAAACACCCCAACACCCAAAACTCCAGACACACCCAAAACCTTCCAACACCCAAAAACCTCCAGAACACGCCGAAACTTCCGACACCCCATAAGAACTCAATCAACACCCCAAACCTTCCAACACCAAAAACTCAGACACCCCAAAACCCTTCAGACACAACCAAAAATCCAGAACCCCAAAAACCATTCCGAACCCGAAAACCTTCAGAGAATACCCAAAAAGCCTTCAGACACGCAAAAACCTTCCGATCACCCCGAAACACTCATACGAACACCCAAAAACCATCAGAAACACCAAAACCATTCAGAAATCACAAAACCTTCCACCCCAAAACCTTCCAGACACACCCAAAAACCTCAACACCCCCAAACACCTCCAGCACTCCCAAAAACCTCCACAACTCCAGAACCTTCGACCCCCAAAAACCTCCAGACACCCCAAAAACCTTCCGACACTCCAGAAACCTTCACACCCCAAACCTTCCGAACCCAGGAACCTTCAGAATACCCGCAACAAACCTTCACACCCACAGCAAAATGAAGGACAAGCACAGCTCTGCACCCACACCCATCAAACATGCAGAACTCAAGAGAGGCAAACACCCATAGAGGACAAACCCAAAACTGCTGCGCTCAGTCGATCCTGGACCTCACAGCCCACCCCTAAACGTGTGTTCTCTCTCGTGGAAACAAAACTCTCGAAGTTTTTTCTTTTTTTAAGCACACCAAACCCCAATCCGGCGGCATTGCTGCCACGCTTGGGACAAAGCTGTGACACAACAACCGCGGAGTTGTGGGAAAATGCCCGAGGTAGACGCAGCGGTTTGTGTAGATGTAAAAAACCTTTGCAGCTCTATTGGACAAAACAATACCCTCTGCAGCTCTCTTAGATAGGCCAGAAACAACACTCTGCAGCTCCTTAGGCAAAGAGATCTACCAGCACTCCCTTATGACTAGATTCATTTTTTGTTATACTTTATATACCGCCAAAAAGCAAATCACCGCTGCGTTATTCGGTTTATTTTTGTCCTGGGTTATAATTATTTGTCGGCTGATGTCGATTCCCAGGATCTCCCTAGGAGTATTATTACCCTGTCAAAGGCTTCCGCAATGTCAGCGTGAACTCCTGCGGAATTTTCCATGACCATTCTTCTTATCTTATATTCCGCACTTCATTTTTTCGTTCCTAAGTTGATGCTGTCTCTTAATAACGATACAGATTTTTGTT
>VKON01003528.1:16824-35899 GCA_009741485.1 Malurus cyaneus samueli | reverse complement strand
GTGGCCATGGGAAGCGAGAGAATGATCAGAATTTTTCCAGTAGAAAGAATGCACATAGCCGCAGTTTTCTGGTTCAGTGGAGGTCTACTCAATTTTTGCCAAGACAACCCACATGTGCTGCAGGTTTATAATGGGAGCAAACTCTGCATGGCATTGAATTGGGAGGTGCAATGCAATATTGGCCAGGGAACTGGAATGAGAATAAGGTATTTTCTAATCTAGGAAGGAAGCAGGTATACCCAGTGTTTCAGGTGCAAGGATGGGAGAAGGCCCAGGAGTCAAGTCCAGCCAATGCCTGGCATGTCCTGCAACTCATTCTGAGCAATCCTTGTGTTGGAATATCAGTTTTAAAATTTTTATATAACTTCAGTCAAAGGATCCTGTTGCCTATTGCCCTGGGGCGAAGGTGCGTAAAGTTTGCTTTTCGCAAGCTCACCTTGTTGTCCACCAGGTGAGCCTTATGAGGTTAACATCCCAACAGACCAGGAGAAGCACCAAGAACATAAGGGCCATCAAGGATTCATCACACGACGTCATAATCAGAACATCCAGCCCATACATCTCATCGCGCATCTGCGCTCTCTTGGGTACGTCCTCGTCTGGTCTGCGGGAATCAAGATCCTAAAGAAAGTAGGCAGGACGCTAATGAGAGCAGAGGGCAAGGTATCGCAGCATCCGCGTGTAGAACCCAAACTGCCACTATGCACCCAGGCTGTGAGTAATCATGACTCGATATCCTAATACAAATTGACTTTGACTGTATAAGTTTGCTGCGGGAACACTCCTTGTATAGTATATGATAGATGATGTTCCGACTGTCTGGTCTATTATTTTTTCTCTGCACACCTGGGGCTATGGGATAAATTCATAACTGTGGCTCATTTCCTGGCCAGAAGAATACAAACATGAGCTCCAGTCACCTTCTCACCTTTTCTAAGCTATAGACCGACAGTTTTTGAAGCAGAGTATTTTATGCGCTATCGTGTGTTCTGTGTGAACTACTTCTGGAAGTATGATGCAAAGGTGCAACCTAAATTGTTGTGCATGGGTTCCTGGCAGTGTAGAATCTTCCCATAGTACTTAATATCATTAACCCCAGAGTTTAATTGCATTCAGAGAAGCGCGGGCCAGGGGACCACCTTTAATCCTGAGCTGTGGTTCTTTGTCTTTAGAGCATCCTTTGGATGCACTGATTTTTGAGGTGCCATCAAAATTATCCTATTGGGCTCGCTGAAGACGGATGACAGCTCTTTCATAGAATGAAAGCACATAGCCGCAGTTGTTTGGTGCAGTATGGGATGTGGCCAACACGACTGTCAAGTGCCTCCCAGACATCGACTGTCTCTGTACAGCTGTTCATCTGGAGCATCCTTGGACAGTGTGTTAGCGAAATTAATCCACAAGCACCATGAGTGTATGTCCAAAAAGGAGAGCGCGGAGTCCCGCATACTTATTCATAATAAAGGGACGAGTCAGTGTGCATGGTTCCCAGTGGTCGTGTCTCTCACAATTCATTAGAAGGACTACAGCTTTTTTTATCCTAATTCCCGCCACATGTCCCTCCTTCGTTTTCCCCATTGCTGAAAGGTACTTGAGAGTTTGACAGGCTCCCTGAAATGCCTGATGAAACCTCCGCCAGTCTATGATACAATGCCCCTTCAATATACATCTCTGTGTCGTCTGCTCTTTGTACGTCTGATACATGTCTGGATAAATCAAAGGGTTCCTATGGAAATCCTTCTCCATTGTTTCCTTCATCTCCCATATTCAGCCTTATCTTCCTCAGAGTCGTCTGTTGTAAAGACACCTCCCTTCTCATGCTTCAGAAGTATTGATATTTGGTAAGTTTACAACGCTTAATTTAAGCCTTATGGCTAGTGGACGAGCAATGTCAGGTCTTCCTCCGCTAGTTGCGAAAGTATAGGCTGGAGAAATGACCCATTGATATTTACCTTTAAAGACTGAATTTCAGGTGCAGGAGTGTACAATTAGCAGAGAGATTACAATAAATGCATCGATAACCAGAGGTAAACTGGTTAAATCCAGTATACACGATGACTCGCCTTTCGGTATGCTTGGCGGCAAGTAGCTAATTCCTGTATATTCTCATGTCTTTTTATCCTATTTTTATACATAAAGATTTCTCCCTCTAGCATCCCTCCTTTACCCTTAGCCCACATGTGTTATTTAATTCTGGAGCTGATATTCCAGCTTTTTAGTTAGGAATTCTTGCTGCGCTTAGTAAGAACCAAACCTATCCTGAGGGAAGGGGTCAGCATTGTACCCTGTGCTCTATGTCTTAAACCCAAGGCTCCAGCCTTAGAGTGAGCAACCTTCGTGTCTGGAAACATCTTGTGTAAACTGGGCGTCTGGCCTCATCGGGGTGAGAATTCATTAGAATAGGGGGAATTACTGCGTTTGTGAAGTTTCTTATTTTGGGGAATTCCTTGATTAGATATGCTAATTCCTGAATATTATAAAATTCTTTATTCCGTTGCCTTGCCTAACATGGGGCGTTGCATTTTGCCATCAAGTTGTGCTACCTGGCGATCCAAATACCAAGGTAAACCCGTTTCTAATCGTTCCTTGAACTGGTGTCTGTGTCAATTATTAAAAACTGGCCATTCGTAACGACAACATTAATCAAGTGGAGGTGGCAGTCCTCTTGAAGCAGATTGTTTGCAGTTGTTGTTAGAAAGTGGTGGTGGTCCTGTTGAGGTCTGTCCCTCCTAGATTCATCCAAGGTGGCCGGGTGGTTGTCCAATACCGCCAAAACCCCAAAGCGTCACTAGATGGCTGTAAGTTCAGGTGTGGAATGCTCATTAGTAGCCTCCGCCCAAGGTGGGAAGTTTCATCAATTATGGAAGTCGATGAATACTGTGAATCATTAGGATATTGTTGGAGTCCTTCGATGGTCTAAACTGTTGCATGCTGCCTGTTCTGCTGGTGCTATCGAAGTCTATCTATGGCCCTATTAGGCAGTAGGTTGACTCCCATCAGGATGAGGTGTGAAGGTGCTGGTGCTTCTCCAGAGGATATCAACAGCTGATATCATTGGTGTAGAATGTAAGAAGTGAAAGACTACCCTGCCTGGTACAGGGTTGGCCTCTTCCTTATCTCATTGAACCACCAGCTCGTTAGCCTGAGGTGTCAGGTGCTGAGTCAGAGACTGAATTTAAGTTATTTGAGACTATCTGTAAACAAAGGTGCTTTATGAACGAGAGTGCGTTATTGCTCTGCTCTCATACTGTGGCAAAAAGCTTACTATCAAGGCGCAGAGAAAGCCATCAAGACCCTGAATGGGGCCTGAACGGACATGTCTTTGCCGCGTTGATGAAGTATATAAAGTTACATCAGGTGAGAAGAAAATACGTCATTCGAGAACACAAACTTAGCTACCTATCATGAGTTACCATAGCCCCAGGGATCAGCTGCCAGCTCTCACCCAGACCCTTTTCACTAAATGGGGCAGGGGCTGAGAGGTGGGTGAGTGAGATATAATGCCTTCTGGTCAAGAGGCAGTGAAAGTGCGCATCCTTTCCCTGTGCATAGAGGAGGCCCAGTGGCAGGGCACCTTCATCCCCAGGAAAAGCTTAGCACATGAAGACAGGATGGAGGGGTGTCCTAGCCATTCAAAGCCCCCCTCCCAAGGGGTCCCAGACCCACATCCAGAGCACTGCAACATGCATGAAACATATCACATCGTTGCAAGTGCAGTGTCAAACCTGCCCTCCCCAGTGAAGACACATGGGATCCACCTGGCCCAATATGTGATATTAATCCTTGATTGCTATATCTTTTCTGGTGCTATGGTGAACCCTTGACTCACCAGAGACCAGAGAGGAGTAACACAGGATGATTGTCGTTGGACCTTTCAGAAGGTCATTATCCATTATGAACTCTGTCACTCTCTCCTGTCCCCCACCCCCCCCGACTTATTCTTCATTCTTTCGTGTCTTCTCTTCTTTTCTCTTTGCCTCTCTACTTTTGAAATATAAAGTTTATATAATAGTTACGTTGTACAGACATTTCAAACTCATTTGTTTAATCAATTTTGGGGGCATGTTTTCAAACCTTTCTGCTGCTGAATCTGCGTTCTGTATTTCAGCAGAAAGATTTGGTTCCGTTGCTCTTCGTGGTTTGAAACCAGTTGGTAAAAAGTTGTGCACTGGGCATGCTTACTGCAAGATTGACCCATCATTAACTAATTCTATCAAATTACCTAGAGGGGAGTAGAATACGACAGTTTGGTGTACACGCCACAATAGGCAGAACTGTTTCACCCTACTCCCATAACGCAGGACATTCCCATAGGATAGAAAGACATGACCGCAGTTTTAAAGCAGATGAAGGGGCTGGGGGAGGTGAAGGCCAGCTCCAGACTGTCTGTGCTAGGATGCTTTTGCTTCAGGGTAGCAATTCTGTGAGTAGGTCTATATGCATTTGACATTTTAAGTAGCAGCACGTATCAAATTTAGGCGCATGGTGTACTTCTCATCGAGATGCTGGTTCCACTGTCAAAGGATAAGCCCAGCTAAGGCCGCAGCGTTCAGGTGAGTGAAAAGTGTCCGGATAGTTCAAGCCTGTCAACCATCTGCCTGGTTGCCTGGCAGCTGTGCCTAAGGCAGAAATGCGTGGGTACTGAATTGTTTGGCATAGTACAATTCCAATATGTTCACCTTATGGCACCTGTGGAATGTATCGGACCGACGAACAAATTTATCAATAGTTCCAAGGAAGGATAAGCATGGAGCCCCAGTGTCTTTCAGGAGCAGATTAAAAGGCATCCTCAGGGTTGAGGTCAAGCGCTTCATTTCGAGGAACCATCTGTCCTGTTATTTTATGCTGGTAGACATCCTTGGTATGTTTTTGAATTGTTGGAGTTGTAGTGCATTGATCCTGTGGGCAGAAACATGGCACCCATCGATAAGTTCTAATCCTCATTCCCCTCTGCAGCTTGGGTGACAGAGGATGAGAAAATTTATTAAAGGGTGATGGAGCTGAAGATAAGGACCCTGAGAGGCTCACTCACCAATTTACATCAATGGGGCAAAACGAGCTCGTAAAGCTTAGAGATATAAAGTTAATTTGATGCTAACAATAATTATGAGCAGGATAATAAGAAGTAAAATGAAACTTTAAAAAAACGACCTTCCCCCTCACCCCCCTTCTTTTCCAGTTTCTATTCTCCTTACCCCAAATCAGCAAGGAGCAAGAATATGGGGTTATGGTCAGTCCATCACCCAATGGTTTTCGTCCCAGCTGCTCACTGAGAGGATTGGCGTTTTCCCTGCTCACCGTTGAGTTCCCTCCCAAGGAGACTTTTTCTGCCGTGAATTTCTCCGAACATGAGTCAATGCCCACCGTAAACAGTACTCTCAGAACTGCTGCAGCATGGATCCCTCTTCCCATGGGTGCAGTCCTCCAAGACAGCTCTCCAGCCTGGGGAGCAGGGCCCTTCCCCCATTAGGTCTCCCACTGGAGTTCACAGCTCTCCCTCCCAGGCACTCATCGCTCGGTGTGGGCTCCTGTCCCCAAGGGCTGCAGGAATCTCTGCATTCCCCATTGGACCTCTTGTCAGCGAAGAAGACTGACAGCTTCAATAGCGGGTCATGAAGTGTATCCGGATTTATTGAACCCAATGTCCAGTTGTAGTAACAACATAAGGTAGCTCAATGCATCAGTTCTGTAATACATATATTTCATAGTAACAGTACATCGTCACTGCTGTCCATCGCTCTTAAGATCTTCCCAAATTTCCGCTTATGTACTTCATTTTTTCCAAGCTAACTAGCACAAATACTCGTAGGGATTCATCCAGGCGCTTAAAACATGATTTCCTGCATGCCCTTCCATCGCCTCCAGAAGGAGTCACACAATATCAGCAATATATTCTCTCTGACGCGACACCATGCGTTCCTCTTTCTCCACCAAGCTGTAAAATGCAATGACGCTTCTCAGCTAGCTACGTTTCCAAGACCTCCTAATGGGCTGCAAGGGGAAGCCAACTTCACGTCATGGTCTCCAGTGTGATAAAACACATATTATAGTGTTGGCTTTCGCAGAGATAAAAAGGATGCTATGTATGGTGCATCATATATATGATTGTGCTGTAGAAGTTAGTTATGTGAATATGATTATGAAATAATACTGTTCTTATTATCTTTGTATTCAGAGTAGTTATAGACATTTGAAATATTGTAGAATATGATTTAAACTTTTCCATATAGATTTTCTTGCACAATAGCAAAACTATACAAAAGTGCGCAGGGAGAATGAATGTGCCCTGGCTGCAATACTGACAAAAAATAAGATAAAGGAGAAGGAATGCCATAGAAAGGTACCTTCCCAGGTTATCAACACGGAACCCAAACCACTAGAGAAGCCAAAAGTTCTTGCTAGATGCATATTAGAAAAATACTTGTCGAGGGCTTGTAAAACACCATCGTTTGCAGCAAAAGGAGTCTGGCGGCGAGAGCACCAACCTTCAGATGCTTATCTGCATGAAAGTCAGGGGTGTTGGACCCCTGTATAAAATACTTCTCTATCGACAAGGACCATCGCGAAGTTGAATAGGGTCACACAAACATGACCCAGGAGCATAAAACAACAAGACTGTAAAAAGGAGACCATGTGTAAAATTGCAAGACGATTCAAATATGCACAAATGTCTGTGAATAGGAATTAGGCTAATGAACACAGAATGTATTAAAAGAATTTCTGTATCCATACCCACGTGCCTCTGACAGATCGCCACAACTGGCATTTTTGTGTTTATGTACCTTCATGTCACTATTAAAACCTTTTAAATTTACCAGGAGAGTAAAACCTCGTTTTCACAACAGCCTGCAGAGAATCTGGCTCCAGCTACCTGGAAACACCTCCTCCCCCTCTTTCACTGACTTGGATCCTGCTTAGTGTGTTAGTCTCACATATTCTCACTCTCCTCTTCTCTGGCTTCAATTAAAAACTGTTCAACAACCTTGTTTGATTCTTCTTAAATGATCATCACAGAGCTATACCACTATTTTAATTGCCCAGCCTTGGCCACCAGCATTCATCTTCAGAGCCATCAGGGATTGGCTCTGCACATGGTGAGTCTAGCAGCTTCTCACAGAAGCCACCTCGTGCCCCTCACTATCAAAAACCAGGCCGTGCAAAACCAATACATATCCAAACAAAGAGGGTATTTAGACGACTTATCACGTTAACTGTAATATACTCAGAACACTATATGGTCTGGTCGCTTTCGTTATAAATTAGAGAAGTCTGGAACAATCTCACTTTATTCTTCTGAGTGCAGTATTGCTAAAATGTATGGCAAAAGGGGACAATTTTGCACAGCTTTTCTGCCTAAAACATGAGCATTTTATTGCAAAGCTGAAAATTCCTCTTAAAATTGATGGACTAACTCAGCCTCAACCACAACTGAATCTGCTCTTAGTGGCAACTTGCATCTGAAAGCACTTAGCATTAATGCAATAGAAATCTGTGAGCAAAAAAATAATATCACATAATAGGTGATTGTCCACCGAGGTGTAGACTGAGATGTCAGTTGTGATTAAAATGGGAGTGATAAAAATTGGGATCTTGTATTGGGTTTCCCTGGCCAAGCTTTGGCAGCAGGGGGGCTATAGGGTGGCTTGAGAAGCTGCCAGAAGCTCTCCATGTCTGGCAAATCCGAAGTAGGTGGATACTTGAGAAGAGGCGTGTGACCCTGCGGAAGGCCCGTGGAGGGGACACCCATGGTGAGCAGCCTGTCCTGGGGGACTGCACCCCATGGAATGGACCCAACTGCCAGCAGTTGGAAGGACGTGTGCGATGGAATGGACTCATGTGGCATCAGTTCACAGAGGGCTTGTTGTCGTAAGATGACCAAATTGAAGAAGTTCACAAAGAACTATGTCCGTGGGAGGCCCACCAATGAAACAGGGATGACTATCCGCTCCGTTAATCTTCATCGCAGCCGAATGCCTCAGGAATAACAAACGGATGAGTGGAACTGACCAATAATCTCGCATTCCCTGATCTCCTGCATGGGCTGGTGGAGAAGAGTCGTGAGGTAGGAGAGCGTAAGTTTCCAGTTTATTTTACTGTCTCTTACTCTCTGAATCGTTAGCAGTATCAATTAATATGTTAAATCAAGCCTTTGTTGCCCAGAGCATATTTGTGAGTGATCCTTGTCTCTATATTTCAACTTATTGACCCTTCTATATTTATCCCCCTGCCCATATCGAGGGGAGTGAGAGAGCAACTTTGATGTGGGCCTGGCATCCGCCAGCATAACTCACTACTGGTCCAAGTTTTCAATTCGGACTACAATATCAGCATCTTTAATATATATATATTTCAAAAAGGGATGATTTCAGTGTTGAAACTTGCAAATCCCACAGACTTCATCAATCTCCAAGTCAGTCAAAAGCAGCTGCTTTTATTTGGCTGTACAAGGTTAAGATGTCCCAACTGAAACACTAAAGCTGAAACAGTAGTCTAAGGAGTGGTTGTTTACAGATTAATATCTGAACTGGCCATATTTGCAATGGCTTTTTATTACTCTTTTTTTTTATCTTCTCTGTCCATATTATTTTTACTTGTGTGGAGTGGGTGTAGTAGTGTTGTGCAAGATATAAGTACAGTCTGTGTCAGGAATGGCTGATGCTGAGGTTCTTCACTGGTGAAACCAAAACTTTGTGTAAGTAGGAGAAACATGGTGTTAGATACAGCAAAACTGAAAGGGTTGTAATTTAAGGGTTGTAAACCTTATTAAGTTCAACAAGCCAAGTGCAGGTCGCACCTGGGTCAGGGCGATCCCAAGCAGAACTACAGCTAGGCAGAGAATGGATAAGACTAGCCCTGGAGAAAATACTTGGGGTGTTGTGGGAAAAGCTCAACATGACTCAGCAATGTGCGCTTGCTGCCAGAAAGCCAATCACATCATGGGCTGCACCAAAATCAGTCGTGACTAGCAGACAAGGGATGTTGATTGTCCCCTGTACTCTTCTTGTGAGACCCCCACCTGAGTATTGTGTTCCAACTGGGGCTCCACCACAAGAAGATGTTGACCTGTTAAAATGAGTCCAGAGGAGGCCACTTGCTCATTACAGGCAGAGAACATCTCTTCTACAAAGACAGGCTGTTCAGCCAGAAGAAAAGAAGATTCTCAGGATACCTTATAGCACCTCCAGTACCTAAAGGGCTTACAATAAGTTGGAGAGGACTTTCACAAAGGCATCTAGTGATAGAGATGCTATAAGATTTTTTGCTTTTTATATATATTTTATTTTGTAGCTTTGTAGATTTTTATACATAGCTGTATAGTTTTTAACACTTTCACACACTTTAGAACAGTAGTTATCCTTTATCACATATTATGTCACATCTCTGAAATTCTTGTTAGTCTTATTTTCAAGAAAGAATTTCTAACAGGACACGCCATTTGCACCAGCATTGAGAGACTACAGAGAATAGGGCAACAAACCTCCTGGAGGATCTCCAAGGAGCAGACCCAAGGGTGGTTACTGGTACTGGTGTCCTATTGATGTACTTGCTGGTGTATACTAATTTATTAGACTTATAAAATTGTGATAATCTAATACCGCATGTGCGTCTTATTTTTGTGCACCTGAAAGCTTTCATTAAAAGTTCCTCTTTATATTTACCACTTTTAATATGTGTAGAAAGTCTTTCTTTTATTCTAGGCAAGAATAGACAAAGGGAATGGCATTCTACGAAGGAGGTAGTTTAGATGGATACAAGGAAGAAATTCTTTACTGTGAGTGTGGTGAGGCATGAACAAGTTGCCCAGAGGGCTGTGGACTCTGGCACCTCTGGAGGTGTTCAAGCCAGGCTGGATGGGCTCTGACAAACTGGTCTATGGAAGTCCTTCCTGCAGGGCGATGGAATTAGGTATCTGTTAAGTCCCTTCCAACTCAAGCCATCTATCATTCCTGATCTATGTGAACTGCAGGTGCTTAGCTTGGATTTTCTCACCTCTACTCACAGTAGAAGTATCATAGCAGGCCATGCTGCTGAGTGTTATTTAAGTCTACTGTGTCAGAGGGTGGCATGGATGCAAGATATTAGACTGTTTATTTCTCTTTCTCTCTCTGGATAGCTAAACAATAAAGAGATAGCAAGCGGAAATGGACATTGTGCTTATCAGATGAGAACAAGTTTGGTTCAAGTGCTCAGATATTTTGCATTAGGCTGGAGACCAATGCCCAGATGGAAGAGCTCAGACTGAAGCAGTACAAATTCTGAAGTGCTGCCTACAATTCTAGTGAGCAAGACATTGGTAGTGTTACAAAATATATTGAGCTGTTTTGCTTACATAAGAGCATCTAAGTTCAATTATTTACATTTCTTCAACTGCGCTGGAGCAAATGTTCCAGGTTAGCCAGAGCACTCGTTTGGTTCATTTCTTAGAGCTCATTAGACTGCACTTGTGTGCAGAGGAAATTTAGTCCTGGAGGGAACCCGAGACAGGAGACCAGAAATCTCGGGATGTTTGTTAATTATAGATTTAATTCTTTTTCAGTTGCATGTATTACCAAGTGAATCCAAGATGCAACTTTTGGTTACAAGAAGGGCAATGCTGTATGTAATCCTATAGCTGCTTTGCCTACAGGATTTCTGTTGAAACTAATTCAGGTCCAATGCGGTAAAACAACTGTAAAATTGAGACCCTTGTGACCCCCATAGGAGGTCCCTAAGTCATGTTCAGTGCAAGGTGGGTTGACCTTGACTGGATGTCAGCATTGAGGAATGCATTCAGTGCAGGTAGCTCAGGGTGCAGCTGCAGTGCAAGATGCAGGTTGTGCTCTGGGTGGTGAGAAATGGGGGGGCCCCAGGCAAGAGGCCATGAACTGATGATTTCCCTTTGCACAAAAAAGGGGGACCTGTGAAGTCAGCCAGCCACTCTGAGACACAGCAGGAGCTGAGAACGCAGCAGGAAGAGCCCAGACTAATGCACACTTAGACTATGATGGTATAAAAGTCCAGGTAGTCCTTTCTTGGGAGTCCTTCTCCAGAGACACCAGCTTAGGCTTTTTCTGTGTTACTGCACTGTGAATAAATGGCTTCGAGATCCCTAAGGTTGATAAGGACAATAGAACAGAGCAGCATTTTGCTCACTGATAAGGATAGTAGAACAGAACAGCATTTTTACTCTTACCAAATAAGGGAACAATGTAGCCTTGGAGAAGTAGATCAGGGATGTAACTTGGGCAAACAGGGTGCTAGCTCAGCTCTGTGTACCTAGATAAATGTCTTGGTTTGAAAGACAAGTGTTTGCTAATGAAGCGGACCCCCCTTGGAGTGGGATATGACCCCCCTTCCCTCCAAATTTAAAGCTTTGAAAAATCACGGCTTTCAGGCAAAATGGGTAAAAGGGAAATAACAGTTTTTACTAAATGTTAACAAGTGAAACAAGTAACATAACAATAGCAAAACCAGCCCGTCCCAAACCCAGTGACAGCTGCAGGACACCCCCTCCCTTTGGTGCAGTTACAGTCCCATGGCGGATGCTTGTGCTCCCGGCTGGGCAGAAGGGGTGCAGCGATTCTCCGCGGCTGCAGAGAAGGTGGCGCAGTGCCGCTGGCTCAGATCTCCCACGTGCAATGATTGACAAAAAGTGGCAGAGTGGATGGAAAATTTTCTCTGCAGACTCACGAGGAAAACGCGATCTCGGTGTCCTCTGACAGCAAGAACCCAGATGGCAAAGAGACGGCAGAAAATCCCGCGGCTGCAAGATGGGATGGAGCAAGCTCACCCTGAAGCTAGAATTCCGGCAAGAGCACAGAGAGAAAACCACGGTGCACAAGCAGAACTCAATGAGCAGGGGTGCTGGTCTCCACAGAAAAGTGCCAGGCCAGCTTCTCCGTAGCAGCCAGCGAGAACTCCCTTCGTCAGCGAAGCAGCGAAAAAACTCCAAATCCCCCCAACCACACAAAAACACTCTCTCCAATGCTTTGGCAAGACTGTATAGTGGGGCATAGGTACCATTGTTTTCGTTAATCACCCAGCCATTAAAAGGATGACCCGGCAATTAAGTACCCAGCAACAAATGGGAAAGAAAAATTCCCAAAGAAAGGGGAACAAAAGGAAAGAATGTTACCCCCAAACAAATAAAGCTACATTACACGAAGTCATGCGAAACACAACTATATTGCGCCTAATGAAGAGCTGATGAGTCAGGAATGGCCGACCGCTAAAATATTGGGGCATTGGATTTGAATGCACGCACCAAATGAAGATCCCCTAAAAGATACTATATAAGGACTTCTAGTAAGGGTGCAACTATTTTAAAAACTGTAATATCATATACATCAAGCAAGAGGGTAGTCTATATGAAGTATGTATCTGACAGTGGCATGATATAATAACATCTGTTTACCAGACACTTGTTGCACTCATATTAGAGAATGGTCTCCAATGTTCAGGGCACGTAATAAAGATGTTGCTTTCTAATACTAGAATGTGTTAGAAAGTTTTATCAGAACTGTTTCAGTTATCATTTCTGGCGACCCAGATGGGACCCTCTACCTGATCTCCCATGGATCTGAGGGATCTCTGGATCTTCATGCCGCCACCAGGACTTTCCTGGAGAAGACCACAGATCCAGTGCATTGTTCTCCTTCACACCTGTGTTGCAGCTGCATTAAAAGAGGCATGAAGTTATAAAGTGTGTCTAGCCTTTCCCTGTCCTCCAGGAAAGGGCATTTTCACCACTGGGCCAGCTTACTTCATTTGGTCAGTTGAGCCCTGTCAACTATGCCACTTAAACTTGTACAAGTCCATGTGGCCTGATGGGATCTACTTGATGGTACTGAGAGACCTGGTAGAAGTGTTCACCAAGCCACTTTTAATCATTTACCAGCAGTCCTGGTTAACCAGGGAGGTCCCAGGTGACTGAAAGTTGGAAAATGTGACACCCATATATAAGAAAGGTCAGAAGGAGGATCCAGAGAACCACAGGCCTGTCAGCCTGACCTCAGTTCCAGGGAAGGTGATGGAGCATATCATCTTGAGTGCCATCATGCAACATGTACAGGACAACCAAGGGATCAGGCCCAGCCAGCATGGGCGAGGAAAGGCAGGTCCTGCTTGACCAACCTGATCTCCTTCTATGACAAGGTGACCCACTTAATGGATGAGGAATAGGCTGTCAGTGTCATTTACCTGGACTTCAGTAAAGCCTTTGATACCATTTCCCACAGCATTCTCCTAGAGAAAGTGGCTACTCATGGTTTGGATGGGTATACTCTTTGATGGATAAAAACCTGGCTAGACAGCAGGCTCAGAGAGTGGTTGGGGAATGGAGTTACATCCAGCTGGTGGCCGGTCATGAGTGGTGTTCTCCAGGGCTCAGTACTGGGGTCGGTCTTGTTCAATATCTTTATCAATTATCTGTCTGAAAGAATCAAGTGTACTCCTAGTAATTTTGCAGATGACACAAAGTTGGGTGGGAGTGTTCATCTGCTTGAGTGTAGAAAGGCTCTGCAGAAGGATCTAAATAGGCTGGATTGATGGGCTGAGGCCAGTTCTATGTGGTTTAACAAGGTGAAGTATTTGGTTGAAGGTTGGATTTGATGATCTTGGAGGTCTTTTCCAACCTTATTGATTCCATGATTCTATGAATAGCATGAGACTTTGTGGCTTGTTGTAAACAGATAGCCCATTTTACCTAGTGAGCCCTTTGCACTTAGGTTCTCAAGTGTTGACCTTTGTTATTGTGACCTGACTTTGCTTAAGGGCAATTAAGGGGTATAGTTTGATCTCCTTATTCATGAGTCCCCTTATTCTTAAGAGTGGTCAGAGCAGGGTGTTGCCTAGTCCCTATCTGCAACGGGAGCTGGTAGTCCCTCTCTCGCTGTCCTTGCGAGATCTACATCTGTAGTTTGAGATATCTGGCTGGACCAGCATCAGCATCTCTCTGTGCTTTAGGCATGAAATGCTTTTGCACTGAGAGCTGTGTGTATGTGCGGTTTCATTGTGTTATTTGTGAACAAAGCTGGGGGCATTATTCTGAGTCATTTATGAATGAAGCTATGAGAATTATTCTGAGTGGATGGAAAAGCTCAGATATTAATAGGAATACGAGACTGGCAGTGATCAAGCAGCAACCAGAATTGTGCAGCTGGTCAAAGGAGATGTGTCAGCAGTCAAACTCATCCTCCTCTAGACAGGGATTATGCAGACTCCAAGGACAGTGGAATCAGAAACTGCCAAATCTAACTACATTTTGAGTTTCTCTTGGATATTGTAAGTCTCTGGAGCACCAGAATCTTAGCTTTCATTTAAAGAGTAAGTGAGCTTGTAGTCACTTTGTTTATGAAGGTAAATTTGAAAAGTTGGTCCTTTCAAAAATCTCTAAAGTAGAGACATAAAATGCATGAATACTTTTTTTTAAGCATTTAGGCTTTGTGTTGTTGAACATGGGAATCTTCAATAACTCAAGAAAACTGGTTTTAAAAGTAAAATTTAAATGCATTTATAAATTGGCATAGAGCTTTACTATTAAGGTTTTCCTCTGATGAAGTCACATAAAATGCACATTCAAAGTAGCAGCATTTCCTAGAGGGCTGTGAAGTATCCCATGCTGCTCTGTTCAAAAGAGATAGCTACTTTGTGGGGTAGGGAAAGTGATTCTGTCAAACACCTCCTTTATTCAAGGGCCACAAGTAAAGCCTAGCAATCTGCTTTTTAATACTTAGCTTTTAGACTCTTGATGTGCCTCAGAGGTATGTGTATCAGCAAGTTCACTGCTGACACAAAGTAGGGAGGAGTGGCCGATATACCAGAGTCGCTGCTGGCCAAACAGCGACATAAAATAACAGATACAAAACACACAAAAAGAGGGGGGAAAAAAAAGAGAGAAAGAACTTTATTGTGGGACAAGCCTCTTTTATCCACTTTAGCAACCAGAGTATACATTTGTGTCAAACATACATTGGTTAAGAGACAACTGTTTAATTAGTAATCGGTACATAATTGGTGAGTTTGCAAAAACTACAGTATTAATAATGTTTATAATTTCCAGCCACCTGCGTTATCAATTCTACATTCCAATCTCCTTTTCTTAACAGTAGCCAAGGATGTGGTATTCCTTCTCCATGTAGGCTGTTAACACTCCCTTTCTTTTCCCAGGACTCAGTCATACACAATAATTGGCTGAGTTTCAGAATCAGGGCTTGTGGGGCCACTTTTTTTCCCCACAGGTCCCCTTTTTTGTTTTTGAACCAAAAATGCTGCGTTTACGGTCCTCTGCAGGGCCCTTTGCAGAAAAGACAGCAAACACGGCACCAACAATAACATTAACAATATCACAAGCAAGATGACTCCACCCGTCTTTAGCGTATCCCTGAGCCACCCTGAGAAACCCCATTTGTCAAACAGCCCATCAATCCAGCTATCACTCCTTTGTAGCATCTTCACGCGATCCTGTAATTCTTGTATGTTTGCAAAAATTGATTTTGAATGGTCTGATAAGTTCATGCAACACAGACCTTCAAAATCCTCACATCCATGGCCATGTGCTAAAAGCAGATAATCGACAGCTGCTCGATTCTGCAAGGTGGCATGACGTACAGAGTTAACATCAGCTAGTAATCCTGCTATAGCTGCTGAAGTAGCGTTAGTATACCTAGTAAGCCAGCAGCCCAGTTTATCAAGCTGCTTCAAAGCTTGTGCTGTACCCAATGGAACAAAAAGAGAAGCTATCACCCGTGTACCAAAACCCTAAAATTCCAGGTCAAGCGCACAATCTGGCTTGAACCCCGAGAGCGATCTGTGCTGCCGGTGCATTGACTGCGTGATATTGCGTGCGAATGTGATATTAGGGAGCATCATTGTTAATTGCCCAAAGGTGCAAGGCCCCCTGCAGGGGCCCTGGCTGACTTACAGCTGTGTATGGGGGCTGGGCTTGGATCCAGTGTGGGCATGGGCTAACTGACGTAGTAAGGGCTGGACTAGCTGACACAGCCAGCCACGGAGGTGAACAGGATTGGTCAAATGAAGCTGGCCCACCAATTACAGCAAGGATCATGGTGCATGGATATTGGAAGCTGCCTGGCCATGTGATTGGCTGAGGCGTGTGTGATTGGTGTAACTGCATGTGTGGAAGATAAGAAAAGTGTATATAACTCATGCTAGTTTGCTGGTAGAGAGTTAATGAGAGGTGAATAAAGAAGAACATGGACCTGCTTCTCTCGGAGTTTGTGTCGTCTTTCCTGCGGGGCGTGGCAGCCCTCCAACCATGTCAGAGGGGAGGCCTGCCCATGCCCAGTCTCCATATATCAGAAAGACTCCGGGAGGTAGCTGTCGCGGCACCTAGTTGCTCAAAAACCCCACACCCATACTCTTATTACACCAAGTAGATGAGTTACCATACCAAGCTTGCAAAGGCGATACATTCAGTTTAGGACCATCATAATGTCCCCCTTGCCAAGCACAGGATATATTAAAGGTCACTCAAGCAAGAGCATGAAGACAACCCAGTAAATCTAGTTCCTGTGGTTCATTAGAATAGGTTGGTGTCAGCCTTGTTTCCCCTTGCCCCGTTGTTCCGTTCGCTAGTNATAGGTTGGTGTCAGCCTTGTTTCCCCTTGCCCCGTTGTTCCGTTCGCTAGTGCCCGTATTAATGTCTCATTTTGCAATGGCACTCCTACCAAGCATGTCTGAAAAGGAGAGTGAGGCGTAGCAAGCGACACACACATAGATGATTGATTCAAAGCATGAGCTAGGGCCACCCAAATATTCTCTTGAGGCAGCAAAGGCATCAGTGCTGCTCCCTTCCAGCCACAACTCCAGGCGGCGATGGAGGCGACGATGAGGATGGTCAGAAGAACTCTAGCCCGTGCCATCATCGTTTCTGCGTTGGTTCTGCTTCAAATCAGGTCTCACACACCGTGCTGGCACCCAGCAAGGTCTGGTATCTGTGGAGACACAAGCATACCCATGCCCCCAAGTGATGAGGTCCCAGGGACCTTCCCAATTATTGGTTATGAGGTCTCTTACCCAAACCTTTCCTCGGGGAAGGGTCACTGCTGCTTCCGACTGCAAAGACAAAAAATGTTTCATAAAAACTGGAATGTTAGAACCAGAAGGCACCGTAAGGTGATTAATTGTATACAAGGCTTTTTGTAGCCTGGCATGTGGTGGTTCCCCTGACATTCCCCCTTATTGTTTTTGCAAAGCATGCTTTAAGGCACCTTGAGCACGTTCAATGATTGCTTGACCTGTGGGTGAATGAGTGATACCAGATTTGTGAGTCATACCCCATAACTGCAAGAACCTCCTGGTTCTCTGAGAGGTGTAGGCAAGACCATTGTCCGTCTTGATGGACGATGGTACCCCTAAAACCGCAAAAGCCACTCGCCAGTGTGCGATAGCATCATGGCTTTTCTCTCCTGCGTGAGCAGATGCCCACATAGCGGAAGAGAACGTGTCAATGGAGACGTGCACGTACTTGAGACGACCAAACTCTGCAATGTGAGTGAAATCTGTCTGCCAGAGCTGCAACACTTGCAAACCCCTGGGATTGACACCCACAGGCAGAGGTGCAGTGAATCCCTGGCAGTCAGGACATGAGTTGACTATGTCCCGAGCATGAGCGAGTGTAAGGGAAAATTGTTTCTGCAAAGTACGCGCACTCTGATGGAAAAAATCATGTGATGCTTTAGCTTGCGCCACACTGTCGGGCTGTGGTGCTACCCAGGCAGGATTGGCGAGCTTATCAGCTCTAGAGTTACCTTCTGCTATAAACCCTGGTAACGTAGTGTGACTCCGAACGTGCAGGATGTAGTAAGGATGCAGTCATTCCTGAATCACAGACCACAAATATTTCAACAGGGAAAACAAAGCGTCATTGTTAACTTCTTTCAACAATGAGCAATCTAAGCGCTGGGCAATTCCAGCAACATAAGCAGAATCAGTAACAAGATTCAATGGCACATGAGCAAATCGCTGGAATGCCATCGTCACGGCCCTCAACTCAACGAGCTGAGCAGAGCCAGACTCATGGCCTTCCAGGACCTGCCACCCAGACTCATCCTGCCAAGTAACAATAGCCTTTCCAGTTCTCCCTGACCCGCCTGTAAAAACTGTCGGCCCCTGTAGCGGCACACGGCTATTTTTTGGACGCAAAGAGTTGTCCCCCTGTTTTCGATCTTGGACTTTCTTCCACTCTTTCAAGGTATCATATAAAAAATGCCAAGTGGTGGCTAATTTGTTGGCGTGTTGTCTCCCAGAGACAGGCAATCCCACAAAGCATCTCCGATGCTCTTCCATGAGGATACACTAAATGCTGCCCTGGAATCGGCGTAGGGGAAACTGTTTTAGCGCTACACAGCAAATCTTGCAAAGCAGAGCCCGGTATCTTTACATCTTGCTCTGCAGCATCGTTTTCCACGTAGCTAACACAGTCTTTTGCTCTGAGCTCAGATTATTTCCCATAATGGGTTAAGTTCCCGGTGGCTCACCTCACCTTCGGGAGGTAGGTTTCAAGTTTCTTACTTCTGGTCCGGACCTTGTTTGCACCTGGGTTTTTCCGCTCGCGGCGAAAACCAGCAGCTCGCAGCTACCCAACCAGCAGCTCGTAGCTGCTCCTTCAGCCTTGAAGGCTGTTCCTCAAAAATAAGCACCCCTGCTCTGGGCAGGGTCCCCGACCTTGCTTCGAAGGCTTAGGCTCCCCAAAGAAATCGGGGCCAGGCAGGCTGCTCACAGCAAGTTCTACCTGTTCGGGGCCAGTTGTCATGCTGGCAAACAGCGACATAAAATAACAGATACAAAACACACAAAAAGAGGGTGAAAAAAAAAAAAAGAGAAAGAACTTTATTGTGGACAAGCCCTTTTATCCACTTTAGCAACGGAGTATACATTTGTGTATAAACATATATTGGTAAGAGACAACTGTTTAATTAGTAATCGGTACATAATTGGTGAGTTTGCAAAACTACAGTATTAGTAATGCTTATAATTTCCAGCCACCTGGTTATCAATTTTACATTCCAATCTCCTTTCTTAACAGTAGCCAAGGATGTGGTATTCCTTCTCCATGTAGGCTGTTAACACTCCT
>VKON01003527.1:0-11130 GCA_009741485.1 Malurus cyaneus samueli | reverse complement strand
TACACTATGCAAGGGCCAATAACTTATAAGAAATCACATTTCCGTTTAAATATGGTTTGCTTTGAATGATATTTCCTTCATAGTTTCAGTATATAACTGCTACCTGATCCTGATGATTTACTACTTTCTCAACAATGTCTATCCCTCCAGATTTACCATGAAAAATACCCTCATAGTGGGGATTCTTTTATTTCATAATACAGATTCTTTTCAAAACTTAATTGAAAGTCTTCTCTGTTCCACTGCTATATTTCTGGCTTTTTTTGCAATGCTCTAGAGTAAGTACTTTTTTTTTTCAGTGCTCTAGAGTAAGTACAGGCAATATCTTCAATTTGCAATTTTAATTCCTAGAATATTTTTGTTTTCCAGAATATGAAAAAGACCTTTTGGATACATTAGAAACCAGACTGATTCTCAGAATGAAAACAAGAACCAGCTTAGTGCTGTTCTGGCTCTATTCTCCTGCTTTTTAGGTAGCCATTCAGGATATTAATACACCTTCTTTATCCTGGGAATGGAGTAACTTCTATTCATGTAAGTTATTTTACACAAATAAACACAAAAGTACAAGGATCATGTATATGAATTATATACTGCCTGCACTGAAATTACATTTATGTTTGAAAAAAAATGTATATAGTGTTGAAACCTTAATTTACTACAGTTATACTTAAAGGGAACTGAAAATACTTTGTACCTAAAAAACTTCTTGAATTTTCCTTACAATTTTCAGGGCTACTACAGTGAAGGTGCTGGCAATTTTTTATATGAACCAGGTGTTTATTTACAACATAACTGAATGGACTTGGTTCAATGCCATTAGATGCCTAAGTCTCCCGTCTGTTGTTCACCTGCCTCCCCAAGGCATCACCAGTCTCCTACAGGTTTTGTTTCACATGAGTTTGATCTTCACTCAAATAGCTCAAACACTCATATGTACCTCACATGTCACTGGGCCTTTAACTAGTTTGTTGTATTGGATGCTCTTTATTTTCTTTCTTTTTGAAAACTGCCAGAAGAGGATTCCAAATTTTGCTGGAGTAAGAGTGATCTGAAAAAAAAAAAAAAACAAAAAAAAAAAAAAACAAAAAAAACCCCTGAAGATTCTGATATGAATTTCTGTGAGCTAATATAGGGATTTTGTCTGACAGGATTTGTCTATAGGGATTTTGATATGACACAAGAGTTAAAATACAAGAAAAGGTATTAAAATACAAGTAGTGTTAGGCATTTATATTGGTAAAAGCATTTAAAAATCATTACATGAGATACATTAAATATAACACACATTCATAAAAGCATGGGTTTTTTTTAAACATAGAAGTGTTCTGCTGTAGATCTTCAATTTGGTTATCAAGTACATTAATCACTTAGCAATTTCAGTTTTAAATTCAATTTGTGCTAAGTATGGCTTGACTGAGGCAGTGATAAAAACACTTAATTTTTTATATGTCTGACTCATCTATTTAATTCTGAAAAAAATCTAAATTTTAACTTTAGACACAATGCATTCCATATGTGACATTTTCCTCTCACCTCTTCCACTCCCTCTACCTGTAACTAACCAGATTCTTGAAGTGTGCATGTGTGTGTCTCCCCGTGTAAAATGTTCCTGAGCAGAATAAAACAATTTCTTATAAGTTTTAAGATAGAATTTAATGTCCGTATAATCATAAGAAACACATTCACAATTTACATGTTTATATATTTCTGTTATCTCCTTATTTCCCATGAAAAAAGGCAATAAGGAAAATGCAGATTATAAACAAGAGAAATCTTGTTTTGTTCTTCTACTGCAACAAAAAAGCAAAAAAAATCCACTATTTTTTCAATTTTAGCACACAGTATCTTCCTCCTATACAAATGATTCTAAAAATTAATTAATTAGGCTTCCAGCTATTTTCATTTTTCATTTCTTTTTAATAAAAGCCCCTTCAAACTAGAAGTATTACACACAATTTTTGGGATTCTTAAAGGTTCTAGAATATAACTGAGAGGAGATATGCAAACCATGGGATCACCTCAAAATCTCTTATCCAGACTAAAGCCAACCAGCTGCCCCAGAACCCTGGTGGAAAGGGTTCTTTTTATTTTTTTATTTTTTTTTTTATTAATTCAGATAGCCCATTTCACAGCTGACCTTTCCTACTTTGCTGCTACCATCACCACCACCATCAGCACTACTACCAATATTTAATTATGCTTTATTATGTGTTCCCTGCAAGCTAAAGCAGCCTATAGCAGCCTCATGCTCTGACACTAAAATTGTCTATTTCAGTGGTATTCCCACATTTCCCTTTCCTTTCTTCTGTATTCTTTTTAATGCTGCTTTTTATACATAAAGAAAAGGTTTATGTTATCTCTTGAAGAGAGAAGTTAATGCAATGTGTGACAATATTGAGTATGATCTGTTTTGGTCACTCTTAAATGTTACAGGTAATCTTGATGTAAGCTGCTCTCTACTAGAACTTTTCCCTAGAAGAAGCATAGACTATGCTGATTTTGCTGATTATTTACCCTTTTGGTATCTGCTTTTTCTCATCTTATTTATTTATTTACTGCTTTGATTTTCTTCTGTTGCGGAAATTGTTATTGGCTCACTCAGACTAAGTTTGTATGTTCCTTTACATGAAGAGAGAATCTCAGACCTAAAATAAACATGTAACCCAAAGGAAAAAAACATGAGAGAAACTGCCTGAAGATGGTATTTCTGATGAATTAATGAAATCATACATAAGCCAGGGAAAACAATAATATGAAAACAGGAAATTGATACAGTGAAATAACCATCAATTCTTCACTGGAAAATGATTGTGCCATTTGAAACTTGCAGCACTTTGTATGGGATTTTCAGTACTACTTGGATTTAGACTTTGAATCAACATCAAAATACTTCCAAGAACTGAAAATGATCCCTCGTGACAGCTGGTACATACTAAGAAAAGATTTTTTTTACAATACTGATATTCCTTAGCAAGTATTTGGAGAGATTATTATATTGATAGACAAGATTCTGTGATCCAAATTAAAAAGGAATGCCAGAGAAGACTTAGAAGTTGTGATATCCAGCAACTGTAGGTAACATATACAACTTTTCCGCCCTCACTGAAGACTGTGGTTCTTTATATATAAAATCCCACCAGTATTCATCTCAAGTATTTCCACAAATATCATTTTCTCAATAGAGAATGTTATTATAAAGTCATAATTCTGTAGAAAAAAAAGGACATTGCTACAAAAAAGAATGAAAAACTTGTAAATGAAATTAAAAGAACCTAGAAAACTGATAATTGATAATGCCACTTCTTCAGTAATTCATATGAATAATACACAGGATTGAAATAGCACGATTTGAAATAGTCCCAAGGCCAAAATAGCCAGTAGTTTAACAATTACTTTATGAAGAGATTCTTTTTTCAAGGAAACAGTGATTTAATATGTAGTAACTTTGCTTCAGTAAAAGTATTTGTAAATTACAGTATCTTTAGGCTTCCACAAAACTGAAACTGATAGGATCTATTTTCACTTTCATATTATTTGAGATCATCCCCTTCATAATTGCAGCATTTTCTCACTCTCCATTTCAAGTTACTTTAATTCATTATTAAGGACGGGAAATTTTCTAGAAGCTCATGCACCATTTTCTGCAGAATCCAGCTCAAATGGAAGAAAAATTACAATATATCACAAAATGTGCAAATTTTACCTACATTTAATTTACCTATCTTATTTATACTCTTACTGTCTGCTAGTAAAGCAACTACGTAAGACACCTGCTGATATTCAGTGAAACCTAGAAAGTAACTATTTTGTTAAGATTATCTCCTCTGTTCATTTTCTTTTAAAAGCTGACATTCTTGACTTCTATTGAAAAGTGACCTCTGTCAGAGGGAGGCATATCAGAAATAACATCCAGAAAGACCCATCTTTCATAAAATTTTCCACTTCCAGTTGTAATATATTATACTTCTCAAAGCACAGTGTCTCGGTTTTGAGACAAATGTTTTCAGAGAAAAAAAAACGTTCCAGAGAAACGTTTTCCCTGAAATGAAAATAAATTTGATAATTTTTTCCCACCAACAGGAAATAGATACTGGGAAAAAAAGTGGAAGAGAAAAAAAAGTAAATTTATTAACAGTGCCTACAGGACACAGATAAAAAGTAACGGTTGTTCAGAAGAAAAACCCCCCCGCCACGCGGTGCCGACAAAATGGCACCTCCGCGACAAGATACGGGTAACGGTTGAGCAATTTTTCCAAAAAAAAAACCCCCCCCCACGCAGTGGCCGGCAAAATGGCGCCTCCGTCCCCGGGAAAAAAAAAAGAAACAAAAAGTAAAAAAACCAAACGCGTCGAAGGCCGTTTCTGTAACCAGTTGGCAAAAAGGAAAAAAAAAAAACCCAATAAACCTGTACTACCAGTCTTTTCTGCTGCCAGCACCCGGTTTTCCCTCCACAATATCCCTGAGGAGGTGAAACCGCGCGGTTTTTTCTCCTGGAGAGGCAGATGGGGGTCTGAGGAGAGCTGTCGAAGCTAACAGCCGAAACTTTAACAATGTAACTGGCTGCATTCTGCGAGCAGAAGGACTCCCACGGAGAGAAGGCTGAGCCAGAGCGGAGCTGGAAAAAAGCTCGGACTGTGTGGCAGCGCTGGCTTTTAAAAACGCCCGCGCTGCCTTTCCCAGCAGCCCATGCGGCTTCTTCCGGGTTACATTTAAAGATACAGTGTATCTTTTGGGCATATATGCCAACAGAAAAGGAATACAGAACAAAATTGGCACAAAAATCAACCCGGGACACACAGCTAGAATAAGCCCAAATATATTTCTGACAAAAGCAAGGCAAAAAAAGAAGACTTAAACTGGCATAACATGTGCTTCCACCAAGATCCTGCACATGAAGATTTAAAATGCAAGAGAAATCTGCCATTGGTACAAAGCCACTAGCAAAAGAGAAAAAAATATCAAAAAAGAAAGAACTCAAGTGCATAAGTTTTGTGCATGTGTTTTATTTTGCCATGTTGATAACATTGTCCCTTGGTAATAACAGTGAAATTATTTTCAGAAAATCTAAGGAAAAAAATCCCATTAACAGAAGAAAAGACTATAGTATATTTAAATAACTTTTCTCCTCTTGGTTTATTTTTTTTTTGTTTTTGTTTTTTATTGTTTTTGTTTTTTAACACAGGACCAATCTACAAGTCAAACAGCAACATACAGAGAAATACAAACAAATATATGTTTATACCTCTCTTCAAATAGTGGATGCAAACCATTATTGTACTTGCTATATTCCTGATTGAAAGTGTTAAATTATTACAAATTTGTCAAAATATTCAAATAAGTCTTCTCTCTCTGATTTGCACAGATAAAGATGGAGTACTTCTAGGGTCTGTTTAATCTTTTGAACTTGGCCTTTAATCTTCTCTTATTCTTTTTTTTTTTTTTTTATTTTTTTTTTTTTTTTTTTTTGATAATTTTATTTTTTTTTTTTTTATTTTTTTTTTTTTTATTTTTTTTTTTTTTTTTATGTTTTTGTTTATTTTTTTTTTTCTTTTTTTTTTTGTTTTTTTTTTTATTTTTTTTTTTTTTTTTTTTTTTTTTTTCTTTTTTTTTTTTTTTTTTTTTTTTTTTTTTTTTTTTTTTTTGTATTTTTTTTTTTTTTTTTTTTTTTTTTTTTTTCTTTTTTTTTTTTTTTTTTTTTTTTTTTTTTTTTTTTTTTGTTTTTTTATTTTTTTTTTTCTTTTCTTTTTTTTTTTCTTTATTTTTTTCTTTTTTTTTTTTTTTTTTTGTTTTTTTTTTTTGTTTTTTTTTTTTTTTTTTTTTTTTTTTGTTTTTTTTCTTTTTTTTTTTTTTTTTTTTATATATATATTTTTTTTTTTTTTTTCTTTTTTCTTTTTTTTTTTTTATTTTTTTTTTTTTCTTTTGCATTGATTCTTTCAATTTTAATTCGAGCACAGATGTGGATTGTTCTTTTCCCTTTGGAAGAATTGGGATTGCAGGCTGCAGGAGGAGGTCTCCAAACTCTCAAAACATCAGCCTTGTAACAGCTTCTTCCAGGGGTCAGGAATTGCCTGTTTCTGCCAATTTAGATTGTAGCTGTGCCTGTTGCTTGCTTTGTGCAGGCTTTTTCTGGCTGGATTGGCTTTGGTTTGTGTGTGGACCGGAGGTGTTTCCACATAACTCCTTCCCAAACAGCTGGAGCTGTGTGCAGCTGTATGTGTTCCTTCTCTTTCTTTTTTCTTTCTTTTCTTTCTTTTCCGATGAAGCCCAGTTTGATCTTCCAGTTGCTGAATGAGTCGTGTGGCTCTCCTCAGGATGTTCGGCCATGGGCTAGTCTCATCATAGTAGCTTGCCTCTCTTTGGGTGTGTTTAGGTGATTTGCTCTCTGAGGCCTTCTAGTGTGACTCTACGGGCATCGCGTCTTCTCACCCTGTGTCAAGCTCTTGGTGGAAGTGTTCTGTGATTGGGAATCCTGGTGGGATAACTACTTGCTGTTTGCATGTGTGGGCAGGAGCACTTGAAGTTGTTTCTGGTGCCTTGCCTTGACTGGCCTCTGTTCTCCCTCTCCCAGCTTTGTACTAAAAACTCTCACTCAGGATATGCATTCAGTGTTCCATTGTTTACTTTCCCCTCTCTTTCTTTTCTTGTTTCTTACTCTCTCCTCTTCTTTCTTCTTTTCTTTTTTTTCTCTATGTGTCTATGGATTTTTTACTTAAATATATTGTTTGTTTCTTCTCTCTTTTTGTCTTCTGCAGTACTATTGAGATTGTCCTACGGGTTCTGAATATTTTGATAATGCACAAACTAGTTAGTGGTGTGGTATCATCTCCTGTGTAGTGCTTTCTTAATTTCCTGGGAATGGTGATTTTCTGCTGGTGCATTGTTCCTCTGTTGACTCTCAGCTGTGTTTCCTTTGAACTATGTTAAATGTCTTTGTCTATGTCTCATATTATATTATTTGTTCAGAGTGCCTGTGATACTTGCAGTGGCCCACTCAGCTTCTCTGATTCTACTAGCTGGCTTGTGGTGTCCCATTTCCTGGGCTCTGAATGTCTGTTGCTCTCTCCTCCTCTTGGCCTGATATGGCAGCACCAGGCTGGAGACTTTTGTGTGGCAGCCTGGATTATAGTTCGTCTTTATTTTACCTTTTTCACTGTTGGTTTAAAGTTGTAATATCCCAGGCGCTCTTAAAATTTACCTGTGGTGTTAATACAATCTATGATTGCTTTCCTTTGAGCTCTGTCTTATTTTCTGGCTCCAGCTTCCATTCTATTTCAAATTTCGGCTTCTCAGTTTTTATTCTTCTAGCATGTTCTTTTTCCCACAAATGCACTTTTGTTGTTTCTTTTTCTTATTTCTCCATTGCCCCTTGTTGCTAAGGCCATACGAGACCGGTCTCTTCTCCTTTGGGTAATATACCTGCTATCTTTATTCAAATGTAAATCCGTAGCTTCACAATGCCTCTCCACTTGTTCCCACCAAAATTATCTGCCTATTGCCTCATCTGCTCCCTGTGGTGCTGCTATTGGATCCCCTCAGTGTTTGGTGTGGCTTTAACTCTTTGGCTCTTTTGGATTATTATGCTTCCATAATCAGCTTTGTGCTGTTTAATTTATTTATCTTTTTGAAGTGATAAATATTTTTCGTGCGGGTGGATGAGGGATCCTCATTGACACCATACATCTTTAGGAGTAGGGGTTTCTTGGCCATTTGTGTGTGTCTAGGCCTGGTCTCAGGGGAAGGTTGGTAATTGGGTGCTATGTCTGTGCTGTGGTGTCTCTAGTTCCCTTAGCTGTGCCTGACTTCTTCTCTCGTTCTTCCTTCTATTTAGGCTGAAATCGTCAATGAGCTTTAAATTGGGATTTGTCACAGGTCTGCTCCCTAACCTTTCTACATGGAGTGTGAAGTTGCTCCCATGCTCGGTTTGTTGGCATGGTGGTAGTTCAGATTGCAGGGTCAGCAGTCATCATGCTTTCCTTCACCCAGTGTTCTCTGGGAACCTGCTCTTTTGAGGTTTTTGATGCCCTGTGCATGGTTGGATGCAAGTCTCCTCATAGCAGTTTGGTTTGGTCTCCACGGTCGTGTGTGGGTAATTGATGCTCAGGTGATGGTGGAAGTGTGCCCTGGTTTTCCGCATACCCTATTTTGATTTTGCCGCTCGTGGGTGGCATATCCCAAATTAAATCTTCTTGGTCCCTGCTCACCTCCTGCCAGTGCTGCCCGAATGAGCTCCTATCTCAGTGCGCACCCGTCGGCATGATTCTTTGTGGCATATGGTGAGTAATGGAATTTAAAATAAAATACCTTCCTCTCCTCATTATGGCTCCTCTTTGTAAGATCTGCTTCCTCTGCTCATTAATTATTTTGCTCAGTTGCTTGGGTTCTCCTTCCACTCCCTGGGAAATTTAATTGTGGTGTATAGGGTGTTTTGGGAGCTGCGTTTCTTTGAGAATTTTTTTTTTTTTTTTTTTTCTTTTAGTTGGGAAGATTATAGCACCTCTAGGCCGTATCTTGTCTTGTGTCTCCCATTGTGAGGCTGAGCCTCCTGAGCAGTTCTTGTTCTTTGGGCTCGAGTTGAGGCGTTTTCTCTTTGGTGTCAAAGTCATGGCTGCACAGGTTTCTTTTTTCCCACCCATCTGCTTTCTTGACGGATTCTCTCATAAGTCTGGCTTATTTTCTGATTCAGAGTTTGTCCTTAATAACTTATAGCCCCAGCTAATTCTTGCATCTATATAATGCATCCTTATTCCCTGTCCTGCTGCCAAAAGTGTAAATTTAAGCATATAAATCCTCTTGTGAGTGTCAGGATTCATATGCCTGTTGTTTCAACTCCTTGTTGCTTCTGCTCAGTAGGCAGTTTCAGTTATATTCTTTTTTATTTTAATAGTCTTATGATTTTACGATTGCTCCATTTTTTTTCGTTGCCTTGTTGTTTTGAACACCTCTTAGCTTCAGTTTTGCATCCCAGAGGATGGATTCCCAAGCACTGTGGAACTCACGAGAGTGCTGATTTTTAGGATTGTTTGGTTTTTTATGGGTCTGGGTGCTTGAGGGCAAGATTGAGAGATCATATCCCACCTCAGAGTCCCTTTCTGGCTCTAAGGATGCTGGTGTGCTTGTGTCAGATGCAGGTGTTTTGTTTTTGGGATTGAGGTGGGAGTTACAGATGTGACCTTGCTGAACCCTTTTTGTGAGATTATATTTGTATTGTGAGATCTAATTCTAGAAATAGTGAAATAATGACTCGATCTGTAGATGCTTCCTCCTTATCCTTGCCTCTCCTCTATTCCGGATTGTTATGAGGCCTTGTTTCGTGTTTAATTTTTTGGGTACATTGGGTACCCATAGCCTGTCTGGTGTGTATTGTGTTTGATATTCCCTCTAGTCAAGTTATTGCTGTTTGCTTCCCATCTTCTGCTCCCTGTGCAGCTAGATGAATGACCCCTAATTCCTTGTGTTCTCCTCACCGTGAGCCTAATTCTCAGTCAGTGTCAGTATGTCTGGTGCCATATTCGAATCTCTCGACCGCTACGCATGGTCTAACTAGCCGCTCCTCGGAATCTGATTTTCTTCCACTATCCGTGTTGTACCGTGTGCACTTTGTTGTGGTGGAGGCTTGCAGTCTAGGCTTTTGGGTGTTATGGGGTGACAGAGGCTGGTCTTGTGGGTTTTATTTGGTGAAGTGTGTTTTGGTTGAGATATCATGTCTAGGGTGGATACCCTTGCTTGGGTCCTGTTGACAGAGAGCTGGCTGTTGGTTTGTGATTTGGGACATCGTTTTATATTCATGGTGTGACCTCCCTGCTGCTCTGGTGTGTGCAGTGCTGTTTAGTACAATAGCTGCATAGATTCTGGTTTTGGCCGGGCTGTGCCAGCTGTAGGGCAGTTTTGAGCACACCAGGTTCCTCTGCTGTTGATGTTACAGGGGTTTATGCAGGGTATTCTCCCTTGCTCTGCCTCCATCTAGTGGTGCTTAAGATGAGAGGAGATTTGGTGTGTTTGGCATGGAACCATTAAGCATGGTACTCATGTCTGTTGAAAAACACCTATCTGTCTCTAGGGTCATGGTTTGTGTGCGTGATGGGCTCTTTTATACTTTGTTGCAAGCTTCTTGGATGTGTCAGTAGTTTTGGGTGTCTCAAGCTGTTTCGTGTTGTTGGTAGTGCTTCTGTTTCCTCTGCTGGGGTCTTCTTTGAGGCTTGTTTCATTGAGAATCTCATTTTTCACCCATCCTAGCTGCAAACGCTTCTCAACTTCCCCGAGTGTTTGATTTTGTCTCTCAGTTCCTCAGGCTCGAGTGCGCCCCAATATTGTACATATACCCCGTTCTGTGTTTTCGTCTGTGTGTCTGTCCATCGTTCCCTACAGCAGCAGCTTCAAGCTCACCAGCTGTCGCAGCTCCAAGCCCTCGCCCTGCCTCTGACTCCGCTCCCCGTGGGGCTGCAGCCCCCATCCCTCCCTGCTGTCAGCGCCGGCACCGGGCTCCTGTCGCTCTCGGCCCTGGGCTCTCAGGCTCACCTCTCCAAGGAGGACAAGAACGGCCACGATGGGGATGCCCACCAAGATGATGACGGGGAGAAATCGGATTAGAGCGCCCGGGGGGCCGGGGGGGCTTCTGGGAAGGAGGGAGGAGGGAGGGGGCGGTTAGTTGCAAAATGGCGTATCTTCTCTCTGTTCGCTGTGCAGCAGGGCCGTGGTGACCTGTGCTCGGTGGCTGCTCGCCAGGCCTGTCCCCAGGGGTGGGTGGCAGAGCCTGCGGGGTGTCCCCGGCGCCGTCCCCGGCTGCTGCACAGCAATGCAAGCGCCATAGCATTACCCGTGTGGCCAATCGTGCTCTCCCTGTGCCCAGCCTGCCTTCCCTGTCCCTCCCACTCCGTCACAGAGCCCAGCCAGAACCTGGCTTGGGCTTCTCCTTGGCCACTTTGCCCCCTGGCTGTCCCAGCTCCTCGGTGCCAGTGGCCCCTCCCTCCACCTGCTGCTCCCCCCTCGGTATTTAAAGATTGCCCCTCGATCCTAACGGTTCTGCACAACTCCCTGCTGGGATCCCTGGCCCAGAACAATCTCCTCCTCCCTTCCCCAGGCGCTCTTGGTCTCGTCGCGTCCCCCGCGCCCCTCCTGCACTAATACCAG